>UZAF01016460.1:36990-54556 GCA_900617895.1 Haemonchus placei
ATTACAAGACGCTTTCGAGAGTTGGGAACAACTGCAGATAGGAATGGTAAACCTAAGAGGCCTGCGGTTATATTTAGTGGGAGTTTTAATGAAGCAGAGCGAAGGTCTGCGCAGCAGCGAAGATCATTCTAAGCCCAAAATGAATGGATATCTCATGAAGTTTTCTGCGCGAAATCGTGAGGCATCATCTGCACGAGAAAGTCTTTATACGATCAGAAAGAGATTTACTCAGTGAGCAGGCTAAAAAGAAAAGAAATGTTGGCTCACCGAAGCTGCCCCGCCGCATACAAAAAATTGTCGTACGGGATTCCTGTTCATCGGCGGAAAGATATCCGCAGTGAAAAAGGTGCCCAGTAAGCAGGGCTACAAGATTTGTATAAAGTTGAAAGAAATGGAAGTGATGCAGCGCTAGGCTTGCTCACTTTCTGCGATATCCTTTGCGAGCGTCACCGCCGTGACAAAAGCACCGATTAGTTTTGTAAAGTAAGGAGTGAAAGTTGATTTGAAGACCTGTTCGATCTCTTCGTGCGCAATAGGACACTTTGGCGATTCAAACCGGTCATATTGTCAAGATGGAGCTCCAGACCGTAGAACAGATATTGTCTAGGAATTCCGTAAAAGGGGTTTCCCGACTTCATAACCTTCGATCAGTGACCACTCTGGAGCCCTGAATCCTATGGATGTCTCAGTGTGGTCAGCTTTTGAGATGAGAGCATCCATTAGCCCAAACAAGAAGTGAAGTAATCTCGAAAATGCCATGCAAAAAGCTGTGATCAACTCGATGACCTTGGCTGCGTGCCACCGTCAATGCCGTCTATCGTCGTCTCTGGGGTTGGGTGAGAGCAGAAAGCAACAGATCCCAGCCTCAATGTACTATTTCGATAATGATTAGTGACAGACACTTTTATGAAATTGATCTGCTTTTTTAACTTTCTAATCGTTTTCGGGGGTGCGACGTCAGTGTAAACATAATTTTGGCCCACCCTGTAATTCAAAATCCTGCAAGGGAGTAGGGAGGGCGAAAAGGAGAAGTCCCGTTTTTTCTCCTCTTCTCAAAGAAGGGTAAAGTAAAATGAGATCAGAGCTCGCGAGGCATCTACAGTTCACTAGAACTTAACGTTCCGATTTTCTGTGCAACCGGGAAGTATGAAGCCGTCGTGTTGGCTTGGGACAGGGATCACTTATCATCACTATTTTGCGTTCCAGTCCTCAAAACCCAAAGCTGTGCCTTTCATGCATGAGAGGGAGCAGGCGGAGGATAAGGTTCAGTGCAACAAGCTGTTTGAACATAAGCAACATAAAAACAGCGGTTCGGAAATAGGCTATTTTTGAAGTAATTGACGATAAATCGATATTGAAAAGGTAGGCGGTGCATGACAGCGAACTTTACTGCACTTACTTCCGGGGCAGGGAGAACGTTAAAATCGTGCGAAGAATTGTAACGTTTACTGGAGAGGCACCGCCCCTTCGTTTATCAGCAAGTATCAAGGTTGTGTCCTTGGAAGTCGATATGGTTTAAACCGATTATTTGTTGGTGTATCTACAGGGTGGGCCAAAATTATGATGACACCAATTGCGGACGCTCATACTATTTTTTCTGAATTCATAACATTTCATTCGGTTTCTTGCACTTTACATGGTGGATTACATCATTTCCTTCCTAGTAAAACTGAACTTTTGGCAGATTTCAAGAATAATGGGAGCGTCCCTACCTCGTGAATCAGTCAGCCCATTGCATTCACAAGTACTTTTAGCACGGGATATATTCAGACTACTCATTGTAACAGAACGGTTCACTCGGTTCATTCACTATAAAACGCTCTCAAGGGTTGGAAACAACTACAGATCGGAGGGGCAAACATACAGTAGCGCTCAAAAGTCTTCGGTGAAATGGTGCTTCAGCCATACTTTTCAGTCGTAACTCCTTTCCTACTGGATCTAATCTTGCGAAATTTCTATATTTGGAGCTTGGGTGTATTGTGAATATTTACCACTATCAACCTGCAATCTGATCGGGTTCCAGATATTCCAAAGAGCATGAACTCGAAATCGACTGAAAATACAGATGATGGTCCTTCTAAAATCTCTTTTCTTTTTGTCACGTCTGAAGTGTACGAGCGGTAATGCCGAACACAGTAGATGAGAAAAACGCACCTAAGATGCAAATAAGTGCAGACGTCAACAACTTTAGTTTTAGCAAAATCTGCTACCGCAACAAACACCTTGCTCTATCTGTGGATATTGCAGCTTCGCAGTCAAATAGTGTTGGGTAGGATGAAGTATGCTCTAGTTAAACATATCCACATTTTGCGCGATTTGGTCTGCTAAGAAAAAAGTTATGAACGAAAAAGCGTCAAAGCATTTCACCGAAGACTTTTGAGCGCTACTGTAGGTGGCGTAGGGTTACATTCAAGAGGAGTGTTAAGGAAACAGGGCGAAGTTTTGCGTAGCAGTGAAGATCACTCTGCGCCCAAATGGCTCAGTATATGAATATCTCATGAAGAGTTTTGTGCAAAATCGTGAAACATCATTTGTCTAAAGAGGTCTTTGTAAGATCAGAAGAAGATTTCCCGAGTGAAGAAGCTAAAGAGAAGAGAAAGTTCGGCTCATAGCAGCTGCTACGACGTTTTCGAAGAAGTCGTCATAGAGGATTCATCGTCGAAAATATTCATGGTGGAAAATGTGTTCAATAAGCAGAACGGCAGGATTTCAGCGAAGTTGTAAGAAAAGGAGGTGATACAGCGCAATGCTCACCTACTTTCCTTGATGGTACGTATTGTCACAATAGAGCTCCTAATGGCAGACCAGAAATTGCCTAAGAATTTTGTAGAAGGTGTTCCTAGACCTCATAATCTGCGATCAGGGGCTACTACTGACCGTAACCCCATGGATGTCTTAGTGTGGTCAACCTTGGAAATAAAAGCATGTGCTAGTACAAATAAGGGTTGAAATGATCCCAAACATGCCCCGAAAAGGCCGGCATCAACTCGTTGATCCTAGCTGCATGCCACCGTCGACGCCCTCCGCCATCTTCTCGGGGCTTGAGTGAAAAGCACCAGATTTCACCGTCAGTTCCGGTGTACTATTTTGATAGTGGATTGGTGAGAAACACTTTCTTGATAATGGCTTGTTTTACTAGCTCTCCATTCGCTTCCGGGGATGTGATACCTGCGTCATCATAATTTCGGCCCACCCTGCAATATTAGTAAGCAATCATGGCTTACGCTCAAAGGCACAGTTCACGATAATTTCGAGGTACCCGTTTTCATTCGAAAAGCGGAAGTATAGGTTGGGAATAGTTAGTACATCGGTAGAGAAGAAAGCGAGAGAATTTGTCGAGTTCTAGAAAAATATAGCTTCTTAAAAAAGGGAAAATAGAGGATGGACGAGATTGCCACGCGGAAATAACATGGAAGGGATATTCGGACGAGATTTCAGTTATTGCAATTGCACAAAGAATTGACTACATCAAGCCAGAACTATACAGAACTGTCTTTCACTGTCGCTATGGGACATGGCAAGTTGTTTGAACTTCCCACACGGGTTCCCTTGTGATCGGCGCAGCCTCTACAATGCCGGTGAAACTCATCCGAGGATACGCACGACCATTTTTTTGTGAGTTTAAAATTTTTTGAAACCTTTATTAAACCTTATACAAGCGAATAAGAAAGTAATAAGGACTGTCTAGACCCACCCCACCTCCCCCTTTCCCTTATCTCGCTATCTTACTCCTTGGACCGATCTCAGCACAAAAGCTCCTTCACAATCGTTGAGGCAGTGGACAATGTCATTGCTTTGCATGTGGCTAACGGAGCTATAATTGCTGCCTTGCCTCCACTTGTAGACGTTAACTTCTCTATAATAGGAAAAGACTGTGGTTAATATTTCTCTTAAGTGCTTTCGTGGTTCCATCTTCGGAATCTCGCTAACGCAAAAGATTTCAGCACAGTTCAAAACTACTGCTCTCCTATGTAGCAAGCCTATGGCGAGCCATTCTGCTTAGGAGCCTTCACTCAATCCTCTGATGTCTGGATAGCGGGCACCTCTTATTATCAAAGGGAAAGCTTGAACCACGACGAGGGCAGTGGAGTGTGCTCACCTGAATCCCATATCGAAGATCACTTGACTAAATCAAATTTGCGCTATCTAAAAAAGTTTCCAAGAACAGATTTTCAAAACGAAGAAGCGAAATAAAGGGAAGAAATTTGGATGTGACGATTGGAAGACGGGAACTAACCAAGGAATAGAAGCAAGCGTTCAGAAAAATAAGAGGAGAGCCTTGTTTAGAGACTTGCAAGGCTTGACCGATAAGGGCGAGAACAAAGAGATGCTCGAGACGCGCACAGAAAGCATCGCTGGCCTCTCTTATAAGACTATGACCAAGGGCACTATGCTGGCTACGCCAAGGATTCATAGTCTTGTTCACAAGGAGAGGAAAAGGTACAAAAAGCTTGGTGAATGAGTGAAGGATAGAATTGGCGAATTGGTGGACAGCTCAGCCTTTTCAAAGAGGTGCCGCATCACTCCTTTAATGTTTGAATATTTACCGATACGTTCGGTTCTGCACCTCTCCCAATACACTTCTGTGAAACAACCACTGCCCTCTTGATGTGTTCATCCTTCAAAACGTAATCAGCGCCTACTGCAATCTGATCAGGCCCGTAGACCAAGGTGGACAAGATACATATGTGATGACATCTGAATGGGGAAACACTTCTCTCCCGTTTAGATGTCATCAACTCGTAATCAATTGCTAATATTTTGATTCGGACAAAGCATTGTACCGGAGCCTTTGAATGGTTTTTTCGTTAAAACAGTGACAGCCTCAAAAATCTCCAGTCTTAAAAACGAAACATTCTTGAAACTTTTAAACGTTCATCCAAAAAAAGAGAATCTAAAAGCTTGTCCTATCATATAGCAATGTGGTGTATACGTGCTCGAGGAGAAAGATAGCTTCGGATCTCCTGTGAGAGCGCACGAAATGGTTTTCCAAGCCAAAAGACGGAGGTGTTCTAGTTATAGTATTGAGCGGTCCTCCATGACTCTCCACTGAAAATTGTTGGGTAACGGACGAATTTATTGCGCAATAGGTTCGAACCCTCGTGGCACACGCTCTTTGCTCTTTTTTGGTGCCATTCGTTTGAATATGCAGATAACATTCAAAGAGTCATTTTGCCGATACAAAAGCCCATTTTACAGGATCACGAGATGGGAAAAGGGACAAATCATGAAGATGCCTCGCCCAGGCACTAAGTGTTGTCGCTGTTGCCACTGGCCTTCTACGTCTAATGGAATAGAAGAAGTGCTGTGTCATGTTCAAAAAAACCTATCCATTACTGTCACAAACTTTGTGGTTTTTCTTACGTAGGATAAAAAGCTCAGTAAGCTGAGATAGTAGGTTTTTTAGACTGCCGTCTTACCCAAGTAGAACATGCATGGGCAAACAGCTGAAAAACCACGTTCGCTTTGTTCACTTCTCATCAAAAACTTCGAGCGACAGGTTGACATAAGAGATTCCAAAAAAGCCTAGGATGAAAAAAAATAAATACGGAAAAAGGAGCTTTGCTCTAAAAATCTGATGTGACTGAATCCATTAAAGTTCCGACCACAGTCAACCTCATAAAACCCTACTGGAAGCTTCCGCTAGTGAAGCTCTAGGATCCTTCATTGAGGAAGTAATTGGCATGTGGATCTCATGACTGTACTAAATATTAGCAGAAAAATATACAAGCAAGTTTTCCTTACTATGCGAAAAGGTTTGGCTCAATGATTTTCCGGAACTTTCACACAATAAATTTATGTGAAATCAAAGGTTTTGGAGCTTTCGGAACCTTCTTAAACTCAGAACGGACAAATTTCAGGAGAGAGTTGAATGCCCTACTGTTTCTTCAAAATGTTGGAAAAAAACGAAAGAATTCAATACTATTCTATAAGAATTCACTCCAAGTTGAGAGGGAGTATTAAGGCGAGATATACTGAAAACGAAGTTGGCAATAAACAGAATCTCAATCCAGGAAACGAAAGTAGTGAAATCGACGTCATCGTGTACCAAAGGAGTTGTGGTAGCTACAATATGAGGTGAGCAGTGTTCATTTACGGGTGCACCTTTTACTTCACGTGGGCATTACTATTTCACAATATATAGACCATGAATAATGTCGAGAGGGCAGTTACGCGAGGATTAATTGGCACATCAAAGGGGGTTAAGGGCCGAAACACGAGAGGCAAGAACGAGAGCGAAAACCGAGAGTGTAGGGACAATAGGGAGACTTCGTATCGACTTGCTCGAATTTTGCGTGTTTATAGAGAAATGGGGCAGATTCGCGTCGGCCGGATGGACGGATGCACGACGGCCACTGCCAACGTCGTACTCAGCCTGAGGCAGCCTAAACCGAACCCAATCAGATAACCATGGACGTTTCCACAAATCCATGCGAGGACGATATCTGATGTAATACCAGTGTAATCAAATTGGCTAAAATATTGAAAAAAGTGAGAAAGTGGCGGAGCCCAGGTGATGCACTATCGCATGCGTTGTCCGGGGATGGAATCCCAGATCGACCCCTGCCCGCGCCATCCGAACTTCCATCCTTCGGGAGTCGGTTAATTGGTATTAAGTTCGTGAAATGGCTTATCTTTCCAAAAAGTCGCAGACTTGTACATTGGCTGGCCATCAAAAGACATTATACGGACCACATACCCAACTAAAGCTTCACCACGAATATGAATGGAATCCGAATGCGAACATCATAAATTGAGATCTAAAACAATGCAAATCAGTTAGGACCAAAACCGACTGCCCACTTTAGCAGGGCGTATCTTGCTCTTTTGGCTTTGGCATGCCTTTTCCCCAGACAATACATCAAATGCCGAAGCTCTCACTGCCAATACACAACTAGATATTTTCCTAAGTGAAGAAGTCCTTTTAGATCTCCTCCTTTGTAAGATTGCTGCAGCATGGAAAACTTTGTACGATTCCCATATGAATTTGATTGCATGGCGTATGCTAATGGTATTTCATACATTCAGAGGTGTGTTTAACTTAGAGGACAGAAGTCTCCATAATAGAAATAAAATTGATCGACAGTAACAGTAAAAATGCAAACATAAACGTGTAGAAGTATTAGTATAAAAGTAAAACCAAAATTAAAAGAATTCGAGTAGTAGAAAAATTGCTTCCCCAAGCAAACTCCCGTCTTTGGCAGCAGCCAAACATGATAGATGATATCGATCCATGATGAAAACCTTAACCTTCACTGCTACCATTTCGGTGCTGTGAAGAACCAGTTCAACATGAACAACACCGGTCGCGCATGATAGAGCGCAACCTACTTATGGACTGCTTTCGACCAAGCGGTTGCTATGGATTACCTCTGTTCCACTTGAAAGGCTACGTAGCCGGCTACGAGACATGCCACCTCCGCAGCAATTGGAGCATTAGGGTTCGAATGGATGTCGAGTCACAAATACGTAAAGGCTACTTGTTCAGATCTGGCCCTCAAAAATATAGAGTGGGCTTAGGGAGGCTATAGATGACGTCGTGGAACTTTCGCTTAAGGACCGACATGGAATGTTTTGAAGCATGTTCGACTTATGTACAAATATTACCGTTGTTCGCAGAGCGTTCTGGAGAAATGAGGTTGTGATATGGTGATTGTTATTGAAATCAAGAATGTAGACAACTGTGGTATACAAGACACGCTGAAGGGTGTTCGATTTTATTCTTGTTCTTATTCATCGCTTCGATCGACTCTCTCCACACTCGTTGCCAAAACTACACTTTGTCCAGCAATAAACTGTAAAGCAACATCGGAGTACAATAGAAGCAACAAGAAGCAGTATTTAACAAACACGTGGCAGGCAAAACAAACACTGTATCCGTACATCTGGACCACCCACACCACAACATATCTTTTCTGCATTGAAGCTGTTTGGCCAGCTCTTCAGGATTATTTTCGTAATGTCGGGCAACATTGGATTGTCGAGACTGCTATACATATCGATGTCAAAGGTCTATATTAGGATTTCGCCCACTGTTCCAGTTCATAGAAGAGATGATTGTAAACAAGCTGTAGATGTTTGAACTTTGGATCAAGTGACCGATTCTTAGGTAGGATAGCTTAACAATAGCTAGGTGCCATGGCTATTTTAAGCCGAATTTAACTGCAAGATAAGTAAGGTATCAAAGAGACAAACCCATGCTGTTGTCAAGACCCTGAAGCCAATTCATTTTTCTGAGTTGTCACTATTTTATGTGGACAAGATGGAGAAGAGTCTAATACGCGCATTCAGTAGCCTAAACATTATAAACATATGGCACTTCATGAATCGTCTACCATTTAAGTGACTATTGGAAAAATCAAATAAAACAAGAATAGCCTATCCAGATAAGAACGAATAGCAGCTCAACGTCATGCATTTCAAATAATGCCGAAAAAATTATTTGAAAAAAAGGAGCGTGTCAAGATAGGGGGTGGTGGACAGGCGAAAATTTACCATACCCAAGGTCAAGCGTAAGATGAGAAATCTTATGGGGAATAAACACGGTGAAGTCCTCTTCCCTTTCCCATTCCTTTCTTGAAATACAGAAATACTTTCCATACGAGTGCCCTCGACAAACAGCCCCAATTCCAAAACTTAAGGTGTACCGAGTCCGAAATACACGCGATTGCTTTGATAGGTCGGGAGTGATCAATCGAAGGAATGATGATAGCAAGAGAGACATAGTAAAGGAGATGTGATTGGGGTCACCCCAGCACATTCCACACTTCAAGTTAGGATGACCTGCGAACTATTCCAAAAGCGTCTCCATGCTTGCGAATTTGAAGTTTTGTGAGAAGACCCTCTGTATGACTGAGGAGTAGACCACTAAGGAATTGCGAAAAGCATCTAGCGCAATTAGGATACTATCAAAGAATCGTTGCGAATTCTAGTGGCGCTGTAACACAAAAAGAGTGGTCTGCAGATAAGGGACGCAGCAAAAGGGGTCAGAGCGCCAGAACTAACTGCTTCCATACCACGAAATTGAACCTGTTCTGAGTACTGGCTCTAAAACAAAAGATAACAGTGCAGGTCTGGCCACCTGAAAAACCCTTTCCTTCTTTCTACATGTTTTTCTTTTACGGATAGACTTTCGCTGGAAATGATCCGAGTCGTTGACATAGGACAGTTTCTTTTGTACGCAAACCAAACTAATTCAAAAACAAACATTTAAAATGCATGTATTGCTATTCGGCTCAGCCGAACTGGAGCTTCAACGTCTCTCATAAGCTCGAGAGAGCATCTCCAAATGACTTCTTGCGATTGAGTTACTTTCATCATCCTGCTGAAAACAGGTAGACTTCGCCTAGCTCTTGACTGTCGATGCCCATCAGCTATAGATGCTTCCTCCCCATGTCATGAAATTGTGAAGGTATAGAGAAATCATGGCTTTTCGCCCAGAGACTATCTAAGGGAGTTATATGTGATGGTTCAAATCTTTTATTACTCTGTAGAATATTGCGGACTGTAGATTGAAGAGATGGTGGAGAGTGAGATGAGATATTATTTAGAAAGGTCGACGCTGGGAAAAGGGGTGGGTATATTGAAAAGGGCTGCACCTTCTCAACCCTTTCCTCCCCTTTTTCCCGCATCGTCCCTCCCAACAAGAAAAGAAACCAACATAGTCGTTAGAAAATCACACAAAGAGAAGTAGCTAGTTTCGCTTTTAAATCGCTATTATACGGTGATCACCTAAACCTCTCAGAATATTGCAAACACGGCTCAGTTTTGGAAAAAAAAAACAACCGGTAATGCACTGGGCGATGGATGGATTAGCTACGGCCAAAGATTGATATTGATTTATATCAGCACACGACAGCTTGAAAGCCCTCAGGGTTATCATCCTACAAGTCTTCTTGTACAAGAATGGATGAGTCCCATTGGAGGTACCAATTTAACATAGTACTGTCATCTGTCACCTGTCGTCCCGTTGATCATCGATTTCCTCGAGCGGGCGCCAATAGGTCCCATTCGCCCCTGCAGCGAGCCAGAGTAGCCGAGTGTATTGTCCTCACTAAGAGACACGTGGTCGTTTTGTTAAGAGCGAAACTGAGAGTGCTGCATATATTTGCAAATGGATATCACAACTGTTTCTTACCACTATTAGAATCCTATTATGTGTGTTACGATGTCCATAAAGCCAGTGGGTGGATAATTTCCTGGCGATTTCCAACCTCTTCTTGCTTTTATCTTCATAAAGCCAATTAGTGAAGTGGGTCTTTATTTCATGCAGGTTAAAATTTTGCAAGCTACCTGGAGGAAAAGCTCCCTGAGAAGCTTGTGCAATTGTCAGAGCATTTCATATTTCTAATTGTAAGACGGGTGTTGTTGCCTTGACAGGGATCCGAACTTGGCACATACTCTACAATGGGCGCGGAAATCCCTCAAATAGTGTATGAACCGTACATATTTTATGGGAATGCGAGCTAATGCAAGGAAATCCGTTTGTAATTAATTTCCTAGGTGAGATGCTGCTATGATACCAGCGCCAGACACATTTATTTCATTTGGCTCTAAAACTGTTAATCATTTTTTTGCTCCCTTCTGCGTCATTTCTTTCTTCCGTGAAAGCTAGCATGCGATGGAGAATCCTCACATCCACCCAGTCGTCGGAAACACTGTCCCCTACATGCCATTGCCTAGTTAAATCCTCTGGTCTCACGAAAAAATCTTCGAGGGAGAGAAATAAAGAAGAAGAACATGCGGAGGGCAGGAGAAAAACACGAGTGAAAGGTGATCCTCCAGGTACTTCAAGGCTAGCCTTTCCCCTACCACCTTGTTATGATCCCTCGTTAAAGTGAGCATTGATTTCTTGATAGGAACATGAATCAGTCCGATAAAATGGTTTCTATCCAGAGCTTTAACTCTTAAAGCACGTCCCTACTGCTAAGCAAAGTTGCGGATAAATATTCAGAAAAAAGGAGCGATAGAGGGAATAAAGCCTCAAACCATTCCAAAGTCTAGAGATATCGGTTGTTTTTACGGCGCGTTGACTAGTTTGCTGAGCTAGTTTCAGTCTTGGGCACCCAAGATCTTAAGTTTCGCCCTTACATGCTTTCCCGAATTCTACCCCCTCAAAGCAAACAGCAATGTCGACGACTGTTTTTCTTCGCATTTCACCCTTCTCAAGATAGTATCCCCTGCTGTACAACCTCCGAGGGGCTACGCGACTCGTTTTCCTTTTGATACTTTTCAGCTTACGGGGTAAGGGCTTCAAGGACAAAGAAAAACCATCCTATGCATCTTGCGCAATCCCGCATGAGGAAACTTCCTACCTGATGAAAACTGTATAATGATTTCTCGTGAGCAGCTCATGATTTCAGTTGAGAAAGTCAAAAGAAGGCAGATTCGATGCCTGCGTCAGGATACTTCCATGAATTCCAGGAATAATGGAAAAATCGAACGAAGCAGCTCAAACAAGCACTGAGCGGTACAGTGAGCGCCAGAAACGAGCAATGTAGCCAGAAATTGCGCGAAAGATTGCAAAAACCTGGCTAAACTGAGTGAAGGAGGTGTTAGTGCTGTCGTTTCTCAGTAATTGCATTCTGTCAAAGCACAAGGTGGGTGGCACCGGCTAGGTGCGGAAGCACGTGAGGAGGTGAAATAAGAATATCATATTACAATTACCATTGAGGAATAGTTTTCCGCAGGATTCATTCAATGTCACTCATCACATTGGCAATTTAAAAATGCTATAAACTCGAAAAATGCTGACCATTTTCCCACTTGACAACTAAAAAACTGGCAAAACCTCTGACAAATTTGCTCGACCGAACAATTGCTGCTGCTGGAGGGCAGGCGCTGTTGTTCGCCTCCCCCTCGACTTGCCATTGATCAGACTAGATTCCGGCTTTGACACCTCCATCCATCCTCGTTATCCCTACACCGTGCCACCTGATTCGTACATGAGAGGAGTATTTTGTCGAATAGTATTTTTCAAAAGCTGAGCGATCAATCATCTCAGGAAGAGGCTTTTGGAAAGTTTCACCTCCCCATTCAGTATCAACCCTTAGGTTCTCACAACCTATTCGATCAGGTGTTTATTGTTGAGAAATTCGTTTGATGAAATACCTCGAGGGCCAATAACAATTTTTCATTCCATGTTTAAGCGGCGACTTTTCATTTATGATCCCTGAGAATCATCAGTTTTCACTAAGAAATCCTCTTTTGCCTAGGGTGATGAACACGATAAACATAGGTTCGCAGTAGACACCAACATGATGGAAAAGGTCCATCTAGGAAAAGAAACGGCAACTGATGCTTGAGGGTATTGGAAAAGGGCCCAGTTGAAGCTCCGAATAGACCAGCACGTCTCCCCGAAATTTGATCAAACCTAGAGAGTTTGTAAGAGAGATTAGGTAACAGGAGCAATGTTTAGCCACCCGTCATCGTACCCTGAAGGGGTTCACTATTGCCGTTGAGACAAAAAGGAAGACCTATGCCCTCCACCAGGACAATCGTGTCAGCACCCTCTACGGCACTCTACATGCAGCTAATGGCGCGATATTTTTTCCTTGGAGAGTTATTAATCATATGATTCCCTATTTTATACCAATTGAGCTATGCTGATACACTAATGCGTGCGTGACAACAAATCCATGATTTCGATCAATAGCCGGCGAAAAGTAGTTTTGAAGAGGAATGTAAATTACTCCTCAAAAAATACTGTTTCCGAGTTTTTTGAAATTTTCTGAAATGAAATTGAAAATCCTAATAAACAAAAACAAGTTATCGAATCTTCTGTTGCCAACTACCTTGAAACTGTTTGCTTAGAAAGAATTTATCGTTTCCTACTCACGAAGACAGCTACTATTATACTACAATGTAAGAGAAGATAAACTGAGCATGCCAAACCTGGGTTGATGTGATTTATTTCGCATCCTTCCACTGTTGTTACCACCGAAAATCCTGCTTTTAAATCGTTTTGTCCTAGCGATAGTACAATGTCCACGTTACGGTAAGTGTAGCAAACCTAAAGACACAGTACTACACTCATCCATTTCCATTCGAACATTACTAGTTTACATATGTTTGACTGTAATATCGACACAGTGGCGCTCGTTTTAGGCTCGCGAGCCCCTCAACAACAGATCGGATCAGGTCGGCCATGTTTTCAGACAACTCAAATGTTTTTTAAATAAACCGTCCGCGGAGCCAAACCGACATGTGCTCCAATATATAGGGGGGAACAACTAGACTTGGGTTCGGCTTTACTGTTCAGCTTTAAAAGCTTTCAACAAAGTCACATTTAGAGGGAATTTTAAAAGCTTTCAACAAAGTCTTATTTCGGAGTAGAGGTGGGTAGGTCGACTCCTGATTATATGAAATCTAACTATAGAACTTAAGGTAATTTTAATTTCCCAGACTTTCCCAGTTTTCAACGGTATCCATGTCCACATATATAGAGCTCAACTTTTTGTTCAAGACAAGTTTGCACTGTAGAAATTCATAAAAAAAAATTGTGATACAGTAGTGCTCAAAAGTATTCGGCCAAATGCATCTTCAGTTGTAACTTTCAGTCATAACTCCTTTCCTACTGTATCATCAAGCGAAATTTCAATATGTATAGCATTGCTGTAGTGTGAATGTTTACCACTATTAACCTGCAATCTGATCATGTTTCAGATATCCAAAAGGGCTTGAACAAAAAATCAACTGGAACGGAACNGTGGTCCTTCTAGAAGTACTTTCCTTTTTGCCATGTCTTAAGTGTACGAGCACTAATGTCGAACCCAGGAGAGAAGAAAAACGTACATAAGGTCGAATTACTGCAGACATCACAAACTTGCTTTCAGCACAGCTTACAAACGCCTCCTCAATAGTATAAGGATGTGGCTGTTCTGCAGTCAAGTAGTGTTGGACAGTGTAAAATATGCTTCTGCTAAATATATCAAAATTTCATGTGATTTGCTCCGCTGAGAAAAAAGTTACGGCAAGTTAAAGTTGGCCGAATACTTCTGAGCGCTACTGTATATCGTTGCTGAAGCGGCTCACGAAATGTTCTAACAAACGAAGGCTTCTAACTCAGCCGCACTTAAAATGATTACTTTTTCTTCGATATGGTCGGAACAAACGAAAACTACTCTACACTTTCAGAATGAGCACTTTACCCTGGAACAAGATTTCCTTCGCAAATCTTTCGAAGTATTGTAGTGAGTATGTAGTATAATAGTGAGGGTGCCCTGACATTCTTTGCAGGTCACTGTAGCAGGTACGAAGTATTACACTGATCCTCCACCAATTTTCATCAAAAGACCAAGTAAATGTAGACCAGATCTGGGCGCTATATGACAAGAAAGGCATGCCAGAAGCAAAGAGAGGTCGGCAGGGGTTTAGGAAATAAAAACCTCAGCGATTTGCATTGACACAAACAAACACTAACTGCAGTCAGGACATCATTTTTTATCTTCATTCCTAATATGATGGACTATCTATAAGTCGCTAGCAATGAAGGTTGATACCGAATGCAGACAGCTATGAATACGTTAGTGTTTTTGAGCCATTTTCTGAGAAGTAATGCCCAACTGGTAGCAGAAATATGCCAAATGGGTCTTGCCCTATGAAACACCAACCAATACCAGTGAATACCAATTAGTCATGAGGGTATTTCACATAATGTTCCAACACTAGTTTTATAGCTGCATGAAAAAGTGAAAGGCGCTGCTCTGGTCGTGGTACTTTAAAGACGTACTTCGAACCCATAGAGTATGTGGTGACAGACGTTTTGTACACAAAATTTTTCTTCAAACGTGAAACCAGATCCCTCACTCTTGGCGCAGGGTCATCGCTGGAGGACACGACAAAACTTCGTGGTTGTACCAGGTAAAGAGAGTGAACATGGCGCGATCCATCAAAAGCCCCAATGAGGATCTTCGGGAATTCAGGCATCGACCGCAGTGAACCACTGGTAAATCACCGAATCAAGTCTATCGTCATTCCTAGTTAAGACAGCAGAAGTGAGACTACACAGGTAGTTTGTCTTCTGTTTATTAGCGAATGCTACCCATGAGATTGCATTACCCAAAAACCTGGACGTTGAAAAGACGTGATGCAAAGTTGTTGCTTCAAACGAATAAACTGCAGCTCAGAGCCGACGAAATCAAGAGGACAATGTTATTGAGATTACTTCGCTGTGATGTTTTTGGCTCGAATTTCGAGGAAACGTGCCGTCTANGCCACTCAGATTCCTTAGTGGTCATCAAGAAGTTCTTAGGTTTACGAAAACTTAGAATTGAAACTACAACGTTCCACTCCTTTTTCGTAGGCGCCCTAGGGCGAAGATCGAATATATTATGAAAATGTTTCCATGCGTACTTGAGTAGGAAACAAAGGGAATCGAATGAATGTGTACGAAAGAAGTATGAACACCTATTAGATGCGAGTAATACTGCATGTCAAATCCTTCCAACATGGGTCTGGGTCTCAAAAGCGAGATGTGAAGTGAACTTCTCACAGAGGCCCTTTTCATCATAATGAAAATTTGGAAAAAAAACTCATAAGACTATCATACCCCGGAATAACGGATTCGACTACCCCGAGCCACGATTAGGGATCGAATCAACGAAGACAGAGAGTACACCGAGGACAGTTCCGTTCGAGACCGAATGTGGCACCTGAAGCCGGCTAGAGAAACGTTGAGGCACAGGTTGAGTATGCGAAGCCGATATGCCCTACAACAGGCAGCTGGAGCACCCCTTTCTGCAAGGGGATGACGGGGTTATCGCAAGGAGCCGGGAGACTTTTAATTAGGTTACAAAAAAAAAGTTCCAAACAGTCTAATGGTGCGACTTGAACAGGAGTTGCCTTAATGGGGAAGATGACTAGAAAAAATTCAGGGAAATCTGAGCATTTTCTGAATCAAACTCTTCTTTTGCTTTTTCAAAAAGGTGCCAAAAAGCGAATCTTGTCAGATTTTTGAGCAATGCTCTTTGAATTCATATAGTCTTTGTAATGCAATTAGATTCCCCAAATAATGAATAGGATTATTGTGGAGACTAGACAAGCACAAGAAAATTGTCTGTACAAGCTCTAGAAGTTGCAGAGCAATTTCAATGGTAACGAACTGAGGGACAGATGTTCAATGAAATACCAGTTTAATGAGGCAGTCAACGGAATATAGTCAGACTTCTTCAAGAAAAAAAAATTCGTCACTCACCGCAATCGGCATCGTGTCATTGAAATCTTCTGCTTCGAAGAATCGGGGCAACCCGAATGTGTTCTCATAGTTCCTCAAATTCGAAGGGAGATCTTCCTTAATAGAAAACTTGAGGCAATCCAACACAAATGCTTAAAAGCAACTTAATGGGAAGTTTGGAGTGAGAGTTTTCTACATAATCAAAGCAATTCCTGTATCATTCAATCACACCAGTCCTCATTTGACAAGCTCAAACTGCTTTCAATAGATTTCCAAACCGTTGGCTTCCTATGAGCCATCGATGCCAGCATCGTCTCCATTAGTCCATGCCGTTGACCAGGGTAGTCTAGTGGACCTTCCTGGATGAGGGACTGGAGACATATGTATCATTCCTTCTTTTCTTTCCTCTGATAAAGTCTGACTATCGGGCAGACGACTGTCCTGGAGTTCGTTTTACGTCTTGAAGGACACACCACATAGTAGGTGGTCGCCCTGGCCCAATTGTTACTCCATAATCGCATGCTGTGCCCATATCAGTTGATCTTCGATTACTCGTTGTGAGAAAGGACGTCTCCTGATATTCTTCCATTAGCAGAGCTCGAAATTCTGAGTTCTATCGCGAACTAATTTAATCTAATACTCGTCCTGTTAGTTCATCCAGATCCCCTATGGCTGCTTTCATGGTTAGAAGATTTGGCGAGCGACCGGTCGCGCGACTGGTCGCTCGCCAAATCGTGGACTATGACCTCAGTTTTGAAAGCGAGGTATTCTCTCAAGTTCATTTAGTGACGTTTGGTGCTTCATTATTGAAACGCATACTGTAATACACAGTGGTCCGGGTGAAGGTGAGTCTGCCGACATCTGAAGTAAAACAACCGTGCAGGGATATACAGACAAACTTTTAAAAAAGCCTGACCAAGGCGGATTCGTAATGACTACTACTGTGCGAAGCTCTTCAATTATTCGCAACGACCATTTACGACATATCCGTCTCATGCATTCACTAGATATGAACTCTCAAACTCTCGTGTTTTGGCTCGACTTGGAAGGGAGTCAAAACTGTGGAGAAGCTTGGCGATAGGAAGGCGATGTCGTAAGGGTTGAGGTGTGTTCGGCGAGCCACTATTACAGTTACCAACCTCAGCATCGAGTTACATGTCGTTGCTACTTTCCCTGTCACGACCCTCTCCTGTCCTTTCGCCTCAGCTTAGGCTCATGCTCATTGTGTTTCGAGAATGCTCGCAGAGAAATGTCGTGTAAATCGACCTTTTCTTTATCACCATCTTCATTGGTGTGCAAACAAATGGTGGCCTTTTCAGTACAGCCTGAACATTTCTCAATTAGTTTCGAAATATAGTTTTTCATGGTTCATGAGAGTGCGCACTGTTGTAA
>UZAF01016460.1:68898-82524 GCA_900617895.1 Haemonchus placei
CCCCCTGAGGATCGACTGTAAATCAAAGCCACACAAGTCTGCGAATGTCGCGAGCTCCCTAGTACTAACTACGCATTCGTAATTCCTGGTAATTTTTGGGTTCTTTGCCGCAATCCGCAATGCCTCCAGAGTCTTGCGCGCTGAGATATCATCTTTACGAGACAGTATCACAACAGAGACCGTCACTTCTTCATTCATATAGTGCTGCACCCTGTGGTCACCCAAAGGAGTGGACTTTCTAGACTTTTTTAAACTCATCCAAATGCTCTTTCCTCCTAATGCAAAGTGGCCTTCCCGTTTCCCTACATATCCCGACCTCTGGATCCCAGCATATAAAAAGGGCCGTGAGGAATCTTGGGCTCAAGCGCATCGCTTCTGCTTCGCTCCTCTTAGAATGTTCTTTTTGTAACTGAAAAGGTAACCTATGAATCATTAGTATATATTTGACTTACAGGCTCTCGAGAAGGCGATTCCTCCGGGACGTAAGCTGTGAATAAGGCGTTTTTAACAATCCCGGAGGCTGAGCCAATTAACGACGAATTTGCTTGCATCACGCAGAGATCAATTGAAAGTCGAACATGGGATATTCGAAGCACAGGAACTCGCGTTGCGAGGTACTAGGCGTGAAAATCGCGGGGCTTGCTGAATGATGAAAAGGTCGGGTAAATGCTCTAAACGGAGAGCCTTGTATGGTTTCCTCTTTAGTTTGCATCCTTTTAGTCTAGCTTCATCACCAGCATTATTGACACTGGCTGCTTTCATGGTCCACGATTTGGCGAGCGACCAACCATGCGACCGGTCGCTCGATTGATTACTCGACTGATCGCGCCACTGGTCGCGCTACCAGTCGCTCAATCGGTCGAGTAGGCCGCGCTTGGGTGCCGCCGAGGACGGTCCAGAGCAGATCGCGCGACCGGTCGTGCGACTGGTCAATCGGGACTATGGAAGCAGCCACTGACTCCCTTCCTCAACTTTCCAATTCTTTACAGGCCCTAACCCTAACCCTATTTCACTATATGATCATTGTGATCTTTAATACAGACCGACAGATCTTGCTTTCTTATACATTTGGTTTGAGTTCAGTTTCTACATGAGTGTATGTGGTTATTACCACAGTGAATTTTTACCACTCGAAATAAAAGAACTTTCTCAATGCAGCTACAGGAGTCATCAGTCAGAGTCGTTTTCTGAGAACAATCCTCACACTTTTATGGATTAGATCCACCCTTGAGAAACTCTTCTAACGTATCTAGCACATAAGTACCCCCTATACTGCCCTTAAGGAGCACTTCACGATAACTCTGCGGTATCGAGCTTGAATGAAGTGATGGAAGGTAAAGCCACAGTTCACGATAATTCACGGGTCATTCAGATTATTACGGGAAATGGAAGATAAGGTGGAAAGTAGTGCGTTGTGGGCGAAGAGAGTGCGCGAATCGTGTGAAAAGGCCTTGAAAATATTGTTAAAAAGGGGGCTGGACGAGAAGGAATCAGAAAAATGAAGAAGTGGTGTTTGAACGAGCTCCTTGCGTACGTGTGGGTCACGGTGTGGTGTCCCACAGTAAGCGAAAATGTCTTTAACCCATTGCGTACCGCGTGCTGCACATGGTGCTGCACTATGTGCAGCACGCCCCCTTGCCTTTGCGCGCCCGCATTTTCGTCCAAAATCACTATAGAATTTGCATAAAGTTTCAACAGCCCATACTTTATGATTCGCTCAAACGAGCACTCTGTGCGGCTGCATGCTGCACACTGTAAACCACTTCGCCGCGCCGACTATGAAGCCACATGCGGCAGCTAACGCAAAAACACTGCGGTACACAATGGGTTAAATTCATCCACTCACAAGTTAACAAAAACGTCAGTAACAGCAGAAATAGCGCTTTTTCGCAGCCTATTGAGGTAGAAAATCAAATAAAGGATCGCAGCAGCAAAACGAATAACAGAGAATAAAGGAGAAGGAGAACAACATCGCCTCACTACTCGGCGAATTTTGCATTCTGCCTCACCCCCACACTCGTTTAACACATCATCGGCCGATGGGCGTGACATCCGGGTGATCCGGTAGTTGGGTATCCCACTATGTCCTAGCTGTTTCTGGACCCAACAGCGTTCCTCCAGTTGCCCTTGAGGGGCTACTGGGTATTCCTAAAGGGAGAAGTATATAATGGTGAACTGTGTCTTTAAAGCGCAGGACAGTGCAGCAGTGGTTCCAAGCTACCGCTGAAGAACCTTGTGCATTCATGTAACTCAATGTCTCTTATGTTAAGCCTCACCTAAATCACCTAATAACACCATTTAGAGTATCGCATAGTAAATTAGTAGAGTATAGTAAGTTTGGGAAGCAGACATGATGTCAGCATCCGAAAACACGTCTAGCAGTGCAGGTTTCACTCCAAACCGCCACTTCGACTCGGAGCCTTCCCCTAGTTAGAAACCATTTTTATCTGAACTGTGCCTTCAAGGTGCAGGACAGTTGCGAAGGAGGCGCAAAAATTGGCGGATCCTAGTAATATAGTCTCAAAGAGCAGAAGAAATGAGGTCGTACGAGATAACGACGACGGAAGAGGCAATGAAGTTCTATATTGGTGAGATCTCACTCGTCGCACAGCGTAAAGAGCTGGCAACAGAGCTAAATATGGCAAAGATCGCCTTCCATTGATCGCATTTACAGTACTGGTGGCATAATTCATAGCCTAAAAAACTGTTACCTTATAAGAAAAATGAATACGTATAAAAGCAGCACCGTGTGAATTCGTCACCTTCTGTTACCGTCTGGTGTCTCCCCTATAAGCGTGCTTGTCGTCGGCATTATAAGGCTTCATTGTAAGTGGTGTAGCCTCAACATGACCGTCATAACACTGCCCCTTTGTCGGTGTCGGTTGGCTCGGCCAAATCGGTTTTAAAACCCAGGGTAACGGAACTTCTCCCCTATCGCGGCATTCTCCCATGCGGCATGCGGCAAATGCCACTGCAATTACCGTACTCACCCCGCCTCCCCATAATCGATAGGACGCGATATTTTTCGTTGATTGCCTTGCTTTTTTATTGGATTTGATCATTTTTTCCTCTGTTTCTTTTTCGTTTTCATGTTTATTAGACTTGATTAATTAATATGACTCCTCCTATGTAAGCGGCGATCAAGATTGCATTGAAATTGAAGGAAGCGGTCAGCCAATTCAAATAATTAAAGGACTCCCTACCTCACAATTTGCGCGCTCCAATCTTCCATCGCAATCCTGCGATACGCGGCGGGTGCGGCGTGTGCGACGCCGTGACAAGGGAGAAGTTCCCGAACCCTAAAACCCATATTACGTCCTGTCCGCTATTCAGCACCAGAGGGGTCACAGTGAANTTTTTCGTTTTCATGTTTATTAGACTTGATTAATTAATATGACTCCTCCTATGTAAGCGGCGATCAAGATTGCATTGAAATTGAAGGAAGCGGTCAGCCAATTCAAATAATTAAAGGACTCCCTACCTCACAATTTGCGCGCTCCAATCTTCCATCGCAATCCTGCGATACGCGGCGGGTGCGGCGTGTGCGACGCCGTGACAAGGGAGAAGTTCCCGGACCTTAAAACCCATATTACGTCCTGTCCGCTATTCAGCACCAGAGGGGTCACAGCGAACAGCGCTTGGGTGAACTAATAAAAACCGATGTTGAATAAAGCAACAAAGTGGAGGACACACCATCCAATTTGGTATCGGCTACATTCACACTAGCGACGCCGACGCCGGCTTTGGCTGTCGCGTGTCCCGGTCGGTGATTTTGATGCATCGAATACTTTATGAGCGTTGAGAAGGCGTGTTTTGCCTTGTCCTCTTTTCGCACACTGACTCACTATAAGTTTCCCTTCGTTCACCTAATACCTCTCGTTGCATACGAGTTTCACCTCTAATGAATGCTTTTCATGACATTCTAATTCAATGTTCAACCCATTGTTCATGGATATTTAACAAATATGTACTTGGGAGCTTTTCTCTCCAACGATGTTGAAGTCAAGGAAGCAATAGAAACATGGTTGGAACGTTTCTCGAAGCTAGTCATCAAGGTCCTGGACATTCCTTGGGATTCTGTCAAGCATATCTCATGCTCAATGTCAGGTTGAAAGAAAGAGACATCATCTGCAAGAGAGGCGCGACCCAGCAGATAGCCTCCATACTCGATTCGTTAGGATTGTTCGTTCTGTTGTTGGTACAGGCGAAGTCTTTCCAGCAGAAGCTCTGAACGGATCATTACGTCTGGGACGAATCATTAAGTACGCTTCATTGGGAAGAATGGAATAGAATCGTTAATGCGTTCGACGGATTTGCTTGTTCGATACCAAGACGAATTGTTCAGCAGCCGATAGTGTACTCTTTGACCAGATATTCTGACGCGAGAATAACAGCAATGGCAGCCTCAACTTATCTTGTCGACGAAAACGAGTCCCATTTTCTCATGGCAAAGCCGAAGATAGTCGACCATAAAAGGGCAGTAACATTTCCTGAGCTAGAAATGCAGGTCATGACCATAGGAGCACGGTTGATTCTGCTGAACATTCTCCGCTCCTTCAGAACTTCTGCACGAATCGACAACGTCATCTTACTTTCCGACTCTGAGATAACATTGAACTGGCTCAATACTCCCCTGAATCGACTCAGCACTTGCCAGTATGTCTTTAATCGCGTTAAAGTGGTCTACAAAATTGGGAAAATGGAGGATTTGAAGGTGTACGTTCGCCTGGGTTAGGTTGATACGAAACTTGACCCCGCAGACTGTGCCACCAGAGGAGTTTATTTATTCATTTATTTATTGGACTATTGTTCAAGCGATATAGGAATTGAGACGGGAAAACGGGGGGGGGGGGGAGCAATCGGGCCACTCAAAAGGGGAAGGGCGGTGGTAGGCCAGAGTCACAGAATTGATTGAATCACAGGATTGAAAGATATGTGCCTCAGAAGGAAATGTCAAGGCGGTTAGGGAGTCCCTCTAGAAGAAGGACAGCAAGGATAGTGGCGGAGATGGATATCTCCCGACACAGACAAGTGGACCCCATTGGAACGCGACTTGTGGGACTTTTTCGACGGTTATCAGCTCGGCAAGGATGGTAGTCTAGAAAAAGGTCCCGTGGAAGGTAGTTCGAAAAGGGCCAGTCGAAAGTCACTCCGGAAAAGGAAGAGGCGACGAAAACAAAAAAGATCAGGTGTACACTAAAGTTGAGGAGAAAAGACGATAGTTGTTGTCGCAGACTGAGGATATCAAAGGAGCCCTGTACAGGAACTGTACCCTCCTGCGAAGAACATTGGCCTTTGTCAACATTATGGATGAGAAGGACACCTTCATTTACTGCTCTTTCAGAAAGGGCACCACTACAGTGACTGCTGCCTCATCTTCAATTAGGCTGAAGTAAGAGAGAAAAATTTGGTGTCGAAGCTGCCTCGACATTCTCCACTCTACGGATCGCTGACATCGACGATCGTCGAGTTGCAGATACTGCGAGTTCTCCCACCACAGCGCTCTGTGCACGATTCCAGCGAAGGTCGAAGGAGACAGACGATTGCAAGTTCTTTCTTCACAGTTGGCGGACTTGGAAGAACGGCACGGAGAACCGTCGCACTATTGCTGGCCGCCAGTATCACAGATGTGATCAATTTTATGGATGGGTAGTATTTGCCTCACTTTTCTCTAAAGCCGCTTGATTGTTTTTCCCGCAGGTTTAGTATTCCTTTTAATCTGATTGTTTGCTGAAGCTTAGTTTCACCTGATCACGACAGTGGATGTTTCCATTTCACTGTCTACTGCTTGGCTTTTAAAGCAGTGTTGTTGTTCTGAGAGATCGTCAACATTGATAGGAAGGCATAAAAGAGCTTCGATGTATGCGGTGATTACAGTGCATTCAAAAGATTTGGCGTAAAAGTGCATTTTTCTCGTTTCTTAGTATTTCATCTCTCTACTTAAGATGTAATCCATTCCAATCATTCATCATTTTTTATTTTGATGAATGATTTTGAATAATTTCTGTTATGGTTTGATTACCCAAGTTTGAAGAAAATAAATCTGCCTATCCCTCGTGCTAGTCGACACTCAATTCAAATGGCCACGTCAGGGAGAAATGTTTCAGTTTTATCTCGAGATACGGACGCTTGTAGCTTAGACCTGATAAAACTTGATGAGGTACTCACCATCAACACGAAGACGAATAATGACATAGAAATACTTTATTCCAGTCAAGTGCGGACGTGGACCCGAGCCAAGCAAATTATGGCGTACGCTCTTTGTTTTCTCCACGCACTTGAAACGCATCAGTTCGAAAGGATGTAGATATCTGACTCCATCTTCAATAACAAGTCAGTATCTCCTTCGCGATATAGGGTCCCTAACTGCGACTGAGCTTCGAGAGGCAGGATTAGCAGTACTACCTCATTACCAAATGGTGCATGTTACCCCACAAGTAAAAAATTCATTACAAATCAACGTCCATCTAGACGAACAGGGTATCCTCCGTTATTATGGACGACTTGGCCAAACACACTTAGACAGTGACACCAAGAATCCTGTTCTTGTTACCCAAAAAATCCTCCTAGCTGATACAGTCATGAGAGCTGTCATCAACGAGGTCATCCGGGGTCAACCATACGATAGCCCTGGTTGGACAAAAGTTCTGCACCAACTGCGATTGCAGGTTCACGCAATATTATAGATATGCGTCCAATGACAGAAATTCAATAACCTACCCCATAAATACCCAGCGCAAGAAGATTTACCAAGAGAGGGAGTCATTCGCTCGTACCCGTTTCAACATGTAGGCCTCGACTATTTTGCCCCTCTCTCAAAAGCATCGGCAACAGAGGAGTACGCCAAATATTATGGAGCAACAATGTTTCGTAAGACCACCGGACTCGCTCATACCGATGTCGTAGCAGACATGACTACAAAGGCCCTCCTCAATATCACCGCCGTTCCTTCGCAAGAAGAGGGACACTCCAATCACTCACTAGTGATGACGCCCCGACATTCGAACTAAGGGAAATTATCAAAAAACGTCTTCGCGCTGCACACAACGACCCTTACATTTCGCGTGAATTAAGCAACAAAGAAAGCGAGTGGGATTACAATAACATTCGCTCTTGGCAAGAGGTTTCTATGAACGAATCATAAAACTTTTCAAGCTTTACCTCTTCAAGGCCAATACTCTTTATGGATACGCGACCACTCACCTATGTAAATGGAGAACCCTATGGAGACTTAATATTGTGCCCTATAGACTTTCTTCAGAAAACATTCATGTTCACCTCCCAATTGTCAAAGCCTCAAAATACGTAGGAGGCCCAGAATATCTTCCGCTTGCCGAGCTAGCTGTTCTGCAGACCGAAAAAATTCATAAAAGCATCTTGTCAAATCACGACACACATATCGGGAAATAACGTTGCTATTCACAATATCCTGAAGAAGAAACTGTAGTTTTAAAAAACGACTATGTGTTGCCTAATCACTCCTGGAAAACGGGTATAATTCGCCAATTACAAATGCTCGGGGAAGTGTACGAGTGGTTGTACTCGCACCGTCTCAGCGGCCATTCGAACTGGAAGAGAAGAGTGTTCGACATCAGTGTCATCTCAGCCTCAATGCGAAGCCGCGGACAAACAAGAGGAATCAAATGCACGGGACAATCTCGCAATGACTAGTCGATTACATGAATGATATGGACTACACAGGCGCACTAGAACGAAGGACATCCATCAGTATGCTTACGACTACCAGGTTTCAGCAAATTGTCATGATTCTTTTTTCTCTTCAACACCACCAAAGGTAGTAGCGGGAACTTTGTCCGCGCGATCTATGAAGTGTGGACCAGCGAGAGTGTGGCTCTTAAATACGTTCACAAATGCGTACAAAGTTCAAATCAAAGAACCATCATACATCGAGAATATATCAGAAGTTGTACTACGTGAACTCTTAGTGCAGTGGAAGCTTACGGACAATGATACCATGAAAATTATGTGCCCACCCGGCCCATTCTGCCAGTAATATCATGCACCTTCTGTTCAGCAAACATCCTAAATCTTAAATGCCAACCAAAAAGTGCTATTTTCGCAACAGCAGTTATGTTATATTGCTGTATAACAGAATGTTACGTTATCCTCTACGCCCCAATAGTTCTTATACAAAAAGACCCTCTGGCTGCATGATTTGTACAATAGACAGGAGAGTGATCAAAGGTTCGCGATCCCCGAAGAGTAGACCAGCGTTCTTTCCTCGACGGCATTTAGCCCAATTTATTGCAATATTAGCAATGGCCCAAAACGCAGGTTTATCCCATCAATGTCAGGAAATTAATCTCTCCACACATCATTCTATTATCTGCGTAGAAGAACCATACAACAAATGTCGGGGCCGTTTCTCAGAAGTGTTCAAGGTCAGCCCTTTCGAATGGGAAGCAGGTTTACGCTTGCCACAGAATGGTACAGTATCGCACGAAAGAAGGATGCGGTGGGATTCGTTACTGCTCTAATGCAAGCCGGCAACAGACTCCTTCACTCAAGATGCAGTTCATAAGATGATCGAAAGTATATGCTGCCCGCGAAGCGGATCGTGCACAAAAGACAAATGTGCGGTGATTAATGCCTACAGCTTGTTAGCTGAACATGCACAAGATAAGCAATATCTAGGCAATATCGCATGTGTAGAATCCTGTGGTGACTCGGAGCGTGACTGCTTTTTCCTGAATTCGGGATGTTTGTTCTATCGGATCCACTTAGAATCCGTCAGTAATGAAGTGTATGAAATTTTTCACTGCAACGGAGGGCTGAATCCACCAAATAGAAATAACACATGTCGATTACGTAACAGGGGAACCCACCTCAGCTATAAAAATGCTTTTACCCGATGTTCCCATTAAGTGGAAGCCCTTCACCATTGCGCTCACCAATATTGGAAGCCTTGTATACCGCTGCTCAATACTCAGTTCATCACCAATAGGAGAAAATCAGTTCTTGGGAGAATAACATCATTTCACTTTTGAGTTGCATTTTAGTGACGCAGAAACACTAGCATGGGAGATATTTGAAGGCTGCACATGTTGGCCCGCAGAGTCGACAGCTGGGTGCAAATGCGGAGACCTTCCAATAACAGCTCCAATAACAGCATGGTTTAGCAAAATCGAAAATTTATTACCGGTGACATCCTATCAATATCGTTCCGACCGCAGTCGAAAGCTCAGGCAACGGTTAGTAGTATGGTAACTCCTGAAATCATACTGTCATTTCAAGACATATTTATGATTGACTGAGATACTAAGAAAATGCGGTGTGTACGGTCATTAACGACGAATTGAAAGTGAGCTATAGCTGCTCAAAGGGTATTCAGCCCAAGTCCTCTGCAAGTCGTCTTGGAACAAGATTCAAGATGAAATCGTTCGGGAATCCGCTGCCTCTTCATACCTTGCAATATCATTGCTTCAATATTGCGCTTCAAATTTTTCAAGGCACTGAATCAACTTCGCTGTTCCGTTTCCTGCGGACAAATAAGCACCTCACCATCATCACCCCATCATCATGCCAGGAAAAAGCATCTACACGAAAGACTTCCACTTCTTTGCCAATGTTCATCGGAATCGAGGTTAGGTTGATCTGAGGATTGACCTAGGGACAATATGGCCAGAACTTCAAGATCAATACATACAAGCGGAGGAACTAGATGTGTACACAAAAATCAACAGTCGTGAAATAGGTAATGGTGAAGTGCACCACTGAATAGCACGTACAAGAAGAATGAAGGCAAGGCAAAAAAAGAAACAAGAGAACAATAATCGCACTGCAACGGCAAAAAATTACAAACAAAGGTCAGATGAAATCCTACAAATCACTCGGCTTCACTGGGCAGTCGAAGAAAGAGCGTGCGCTCCGGCATTCCCCTGAACACATCGCACTGGTTCCCGTATCGTGTACTACCAGAGCCGCCTGCCCCTAAGGGACCTACGCTGGTTCCGAGATCTCGGTAACTAAAGACGCTACACTATTCGTGCCCCTTAGGCTAGATCTGGCCGCTAGGGCCCTCCGACTATCTGGGTCACCTAGACCCCCCGAGCTAAGGCCACACAGGTCCTCAATGAAAGATCGACCTTAAAGGCCCTTAGGGATGACCGGCCACAGAGACCACACAGAGAATATCAGAGATGAGGGAAAACCTCACCTCAGACGAGCAAACGAGCCGAATACCTAACTTACTGAGCCACCCTACTCAATACCTTCGCTCCCCCGCGCGATCAGTTTCTGACCTCCTATGATCATTAGTACACCTTGCGTTTAGGGGGTCGCTCGTCCGTGGGATCTCTCTCTTCAGCCCTTGTCGACAGATGTAGCCTGGATGTATCGACGTTTGCCCACCACCACCTGTCTACAGCCCGATGCTAGCGGCGGAGAATTTTTCACAACGATTCATGCTTTAGACGCAATCTATTCCATGCTATGTCAATCTGAAAATATAACGCAGCAAGCTCTAGAAAAATGGAACGAAGTAAAGATGGAGAAAAGTGTTGAAAGAGGCAACATCTTAAGAAAGACCGATAAACCGTACGAAAAGTTGAGAGCATCACAGCAGAGACCGAGATAAGAGAGACGATGAACTCATTGCACAAAAGGTAAATGTCGCCTCCAAAGGCGAGTGAAGACGCAAACGTGTCATTGGAACACGCAAACTCGTGTGGCACCTCTGATGAAGGAGGATTATAAAGAATAACAACGGTTGAAAGGGAAGATGAACTCACTACATGGTGGAGGAAAGAGAACATCGCATACCAGAACAGCGAGGGTATACCAGGAAGGCGCGAACAGACAAGAACTTTCCGACGAAGATTACCTGTTTCAGCCGAATAGCGAAAATTCTTCAGAAGATGAAGAGCCGGAAAGCATAATGAGAAGAGTTCACAGATCGATTACTAACCAAACCGCTCTGTCCGGTATATCAATATCTCGAAGATTCGGAGCATGATTTACGTTTGTTACCTACTCGTCGAATAAGTGAGATTCTTTCGGACACCATTACCTGGACCAGTGTGCCTTTTGGAGGAGACAAGGAATTCACCACTCCGACTCGTGCCCTGATTCCCCTGTTGGCAATCTGTATTACCGTCTCATTCGACAAGAGAGCAGATGCGTCTACTTATCTGGGAGGTGTAATATTCACGGTGAATTGAAAAGGGACATAGGTAATAGGTTAGTAAACAAAGAGAACAAAAAATTGGTTCGTTCACCTCTTAATCATACGAACCAATGTAAGTCATCACCCAAGGCTCTTCAGTGATTAGGTGATGACTATTAACATAGTGTTGATACAGATGTCACAATCTGACGAAAGAGAGTTATGCGTCAATAACTAATGCGTGAATAGTAGTAGGTTCGAAGAAACATGATGGAGAAAGAATCGAGAAGACTGAACATATAGGTAGACGTCGAGATTAAATAAGAAATCTCTCGGCAAAAACTGTCTTAAAGGGTTACCAATAGAAGTGGATTGTGTCGAATAAAATTGACCGTAGCAATAAGTTAGATAGATAAATAGTATTAATTATTAGCAAGGAGGCAACCATTAATCATGTACCTTTCTTAACTAAGAATCATACACTGATTATTAAGTATAATGTTAACGAACTTTTCAAATTCTTTCACGTTGTTAATTATTTTAAATTTATAGCTAATATATTCATTTCTATATAGACATTGAACAATATTGATGGCAATGAACTCTCTACTGTGTCTATTGGATTAGCTCTCCTAAGTGATTTGGTATATATAACTGAGGCTTTATCATTATCAGATATATTGGAATCCTTATGAGGAAATCTGAGGGTTTTAAATGTAAAACAATCAGTTTTATTACATAGGGAAGTAATTATTCTATACTCTTTTATGGTTATACTTAAATCAAGTAATTACTGTTACTTTCATCAATATCTGTTTTTTTTTTAATTCCAACTTTCCATTATAATTTCTCTTGAGGTGATTCTCTATTTCTTCTTCTTTCTGATTATGCACCACTAACAAGCCGTCCATATATCTGAAAGGGACAAACCACTTTTTACTGTTAAACTCACAAGTTGCGCTCTACATGAATTCCATGGCGGAGAGTTAAGGTCTGCAAACAGCGGACTAAAGTTTCCTCCATGTGGCACCTCTTTACCTTGTTTATACAACGTTCGATTAAAAAAGCAGTAACTGTTGTCTAGTAAATATCCCGTTACGTATTTTAAATCCTGTTTTCTATACCTTCTGTAATTACTACTGATGTTTTGCCGTCCGAATGGAAAAATTTGAAACCTTTAGTGACTATCATGTTCCTATTAGCGTTACGAAAACATATTTGAATTAGATTTTGAATATTCTTTATGATGAGGTCATTTTCTAGGATAGTGAACATGTCTGTGAAGTATGCTGTGTAATTCTTCAAATCAGGATGTTGTATATTTCTTAGTTCCTTACTAATGATTATATCTTTGATAGGCCAGTAATTCACTCTAGATTTTTTTCTAATTACTGTTATATTTGTATATTTTATGAATTGAGTTTTGATAAAAGTAAAAATACTGCGCATATCTTTGGCTATTGTTTGCGAACTACTTTCTCTAGCACCAGTAATATATCTAAACTTTATAGGATCCTCATGTAATTTTGGTAATGCGTAAATGATCGTAATTGAAGCTTTATCCGCTATTTTGAGTTTGTTATGTAAACAAAGAAGTTCATGTTTCAATATTAAATTATACTCATTGCTACATTCTATTTTATTGTAGGTGATATTAGTAACGCTGTGTAAAAATTTGTCTTCATCTTTATCGTATTTCACGCCCATCAAATTATATTTCATGCAAATTATCCCATAATTATTATTAGCTTTATGGAATGTCGTGAAAGAAGAAAGGAGTGTTGGCAGTGTGGGATGGTGAAGAATACAATACTGAACTTCCTCGTTTCTAGAGATAATGGGCATTCATTATGCACCATACAAAACTCGAAAGGGATAAGAAACGTTAATGAGGAAGCTCGACAAAAACTGCTTGAGGCGTCAAGGTCGGTGAGTGGCAACCCTTCTGCCCCGGGAGTGAAGCAAATGCTACGGCAATCATGTCAGAGACGTTGTCCATTGCAGTGGCTCACCGGCCGACTCATCACTATTTAGTTAGAAAGAAGGCACTCTCTCAAAAATAAAGTCATCGCTCACCGTGATAGCTACATTTTCTATTCTAAATTGTTCCACGCGAGTCAAATGACCGTATAAAAGGAGGTGACTTCAACAAAGGCCGCTTCAGAGCTATCTCTTCACCTTGCTCCCAACGTCCCCAGCTTCCGGCAACTTCAATTGGACATTATCTGAGGACAATATTCTCGCGTCAGGACACCTAACCGGCTTAATCATAAACGTGAAACCCCCCAGAAGTAAAGACCTGGGTAACCGCCCTGGTCCAGAAGAACTCATACTACCGCGTGGCAACTCGAGAAGAGTTTTCTCAGTGAGCAACTTACAAGAACACTGTATATACAATGTTTGAGCCTAAATAACCTCCTTTCTATGCCGTTTCCCGGTCTGACAGCTCCAAATACGGGACAAGCAAGGAGGCACAAATTCATATTATAAGGAAAACTCAG
>UZAF01016461.1:0-26380 GCA_900617895.1 Haemonchus placei
TTCTTACTTTAAGAACCAGACTTTTGATTTTCGTAAAACCACATTGCATGCCACATTTCCCGCATAATTTTACATCTAATATGTAACTTCGGAATAATTACGATCTCAACTGGCCGCGCTATTCGAGAAATTAAAAAGTTTCCAAACTTTTGACCACTACTATATATATATATATATATATATATATATATATATATATATATTATGGCTGCCCTGAAGTGGGGACTCAATAAGCAGACAGAGTCGGCAGAAAGAGATAAGCAGACAAATCCATGTCGCTTGGATGAGTTCGTGAAGTTTGAAGGGTTCCGCAAAATCGATTCCCACGAAATTGTTGTTTTTGAAACCACAGAAAGATTTTCATGAAAAATGTATCCCCACAATTTACTCCAATAAGAATCTTTCTTTAGGGAACAAATCAAAATCGCAAACTAAACAAAGCCATAGAAATTAATGAGATCAAAACTTGCGACATATTTACAATTCGATGAAGATCGCAGTTGACGTATGTGCTGGGTCAACATGCCCCAACTTTGCTCTGTGATCTGTTAGTGATAGTCTTGGGTTCACAACCACTGCATTTGAGAATCATGTGTTCGAAAATTCGATATAGCCTAGTGAGTCCGACCGTTCATGACCATTACCATCCTACTTACTACATCTATCGTTCTGTTGTTCTGTCGTTCTGTCGTCTGTCGTTATGTGTGTCTGTCACGAAATTCCTTAGCTTGTTTAGATCTACCTGGAGAGACCGGGTCAAACGCGGGATGGGTGGGCCACGTCCCCAGAAGTGTAAAGCACACATCAGCTTTTCGGAGCCCCGCCCACAGTGGGCGTGGCGTGCATCGAAATGAGCCGTACTGAGGACCATGATTTCAATTTAGTAGCAGGACGGCTTCAAAACTGGGGTATAAAGGTGGCTAGAGGTATACATTGGTAAGTTGGAACTGGGGGGAGCGATCCCCAATGGGCGGGCGTTCTCCAAAAATGCAATATTTTATGAAAACGTTTATACCTCGGTTTGGAGAAAGCCAACAGAGCAGGAAAAAGTTGATGTGGGGGAACCATTGTCGGTGTCTCCAACATAAATGATGTCAGCGGAGGCCAGCCCACAATAGGCAGAGCGCGCGATGAGGTGAAGGCTGCTTTTCAAAAATGAGTGTTACTTCGTTCGTAAAGGTCTTAGGATACGGAAAAAAAGTAGTTAGAGACAATGGAGCGAATGTGGTCAAAACGTGGGCGGGGCTTGCACCGAAGTGGGCGGAGTTCGCGACGAAAATTCATAAGTTGATATCAAGACGTCCTGTAGACCGGGAAAAAATGGATAGAGGTCAGCGAAGAAATGAAGCCAACCATCATTGATGGGCGGGGCATGCACAATTGTGGGCGGAGTCACCCACGGGACATTACGACTCGGTTCCACGAAGTTCTGCAGAACGGGGAAAATGATGCATTGAGCCTGGGAACTGTAGGCAAATCGAGTCCTATCACTGAGAGGAATGTGCGCCAATGTGGGCGGAATTTGCAAGAAACCTACAATTTGGTAAAAAGAACAGGACTCTGCCCATAGTGGGCCAAGGGGTGATGTTTGAGTGGAAATACAAGCTCCTGTTCCCGTAGACCTAGGCGCTGACGGTGTGCAGGCGGCAGGACAGGAACACTTGTGGTGGGTCGTAAGACCGGACTCCACCCACATAAGGCGGGTTTAGCGCGAAAAATTTTAACTTGGACCTAGAGCGCTCATATTCGATAGAACAACAGGCAGCAGGTTGGGAGCCCCTATGTTGGGCGGCAGGATTTCACTCCGCTCACAGGAGGCGAGGCGTGGGCAAAAAAATGTTAATTCAGACTCAGCGCAATTTCGAAGCCAAGTTTGAATAAGTCGGAAATAAATTGAATTACTCAAACACTTAGAACCTAAGGAGGTTTGTTCATGGCGGAAGGGGCGCGCGTTGAGTGTTTGTGTTTGGCCGGGAGTGAATAACTCCTGTTCTCATCTACCAAAGCCTCCAAATTTGAAAAAGGTGCAGGCGGGGAGGCCATTTCAACACGACGGAGCCCGGCGTTAGCCGGGCGGCTGGGGATACACTGCCGTTCAAAAGTCTTCGGCCAGACGCTTTTACGCTTTTCGTTCATAGCTTTTTTCTTCGTGGAGCAAACGCGCGAAATTTTGATATGTTAGCATATTTCACACTATATAACATTATCTCGGCCAGCCTGGCTAGTGATCCGGAACCAATCCAGTCTACAGGACTAAGCCTGACAAGCTATTATACTCGTGGGTATCCATGCACCGAACAGTAACCCCCCCCCCCCTTNACCCCCCCCCCCCCCCTTCAAACTTGAGAAACCTCTAGTGGGGCTGTATTGGGTAGGACCGCTCGGTAGAGGCTGCCAAAAGCCACATAAGAAGCGGCCTGAAAGCAGGACTGAGATGGCGATCTACACTTGCAATGCATGAACGCTTGCATTAGAAGCGTGTATCGAAGATTCGATGATGCAATTCATGAGGAACATACACGACATATCATACGTGCATTCGTCATATGCAGAATGTGAAGGAAAATGAATGACAAAGCAAATGAAGCACGATTATCGTTTACCCCGTTCTGGAACTTATAGGGTTGTTCAGTGAGTGAATATTGTTTCTGTAAACGGTTAGTTTTTGGGAAGGTCGTTCTGAAAGTTATAGGGTCGTTCGGTGAGTAAATAGTGTTTCTGTAAACAGTTAGTTTTTGGGAAGGTTTGTAGAACACTTGTTTCAGAAGCTTTTCAGAAGTTTGAACGCTTTCCATTTGCTCTACACCCTACTAATATGTGTGCTAGTCTGTGTGACTGAGTTTGTGTGTGTCCGACCGGAAATTTATCACTCCTGTTCTCGGACCTAGAGCATCCAAATTTGGTGCGAACATAGGCGGCAGGATACGAACACGTATGGTAGGTGGCAGGAATAGTCTAGACCCGAGGTGGGCGGGTTTGTGCGAAGTAAATGTTTGAGCGGAAATTCATCTTCTGTGAAAAACTTGTGAAAAGTGACACTTTGGACCTAGGGCATTCAAATTTGCTAGGTGTACAGGCGGGCAAAACGGAAACACTAGGTGGTAGAACTAGTCCGCTCGCGGTGGCGGAGTTCGCGCTGAAATTCTATATAAACGTATAGTTTCCATGTTCGGTCTTCTTGAAACCTGGGCATGTCACATAATGTTTTTACACTGTTTTGCCGTACAGGTTTGTTATGGTGAAACCGTTTTATTAGGTCGACGTTTCGAACAACTCGTCGTCTTCAAGGACCTTCTGCGGTTTCACCAGCGTTGCCGTCCCACTCGATGCCGTGAACAATAAGGGACTAAGGGAACAAAATATAAACGTATATATTGCAGGTATACGTTTGCACTTTTCTGCGATAAAAAAGAACGTATTTTATTCTCGTTGGTAATTTGAACATGGAGCGTCAGAGGGAGCATCGGGACATTTCACTTTTCAACTTATATGGTGGCTGAAGCAAACTGCAGGTGTTTTCCATTACGTATGTAAAACATGAGCTGACAATGCCTCATCACCTAGAACATGTGAAAATTGGTTCACAACATTTTGTCCTGTCAATTGTCCACTCTAAAGTGGGTTGGCCAGTAGGCAAGGATGATTACCTTTTTAATGGCACCGGCCTTCGTCTCTTCCATATGAGAACTTACTCGCAAGAGACTCAACAAGAGTAACGCATCGATGGGAATAGTTCATGAAAACATCGAAACAAAAGAGCTATGTGTTTGTGTGCTACACGAGTTCAGAAAGATTTAATTGACGCCGCGAGTTAGTGCTCGCGATTTGCGGTTCAATTGCAATGAAGCCCAATCATTCATGAAGCGAACAGTAGCCGCTGATGAAATTCGTACTGTTTACGATGTTACTCTGAAACTATCACTGCCATTGCGGGATGATGTTCAATCGAGGTTTACACGTTGACGACAATGTCGCGCAATGGGCGCGACAGCCAGTCTGTCTCATGGGACGATGTCGCGCAATGCTGCGCGACGGTGCATTCTTCGATTAAAGTGTGTGTGCTCGTTCCGTTTTTGTGCAGATTTTCAACTTAGGCTTATAAGTGTCCAAAATAGCACCGGCCACCTATTAAATTAATTCCAAGATTGATAATACAAATACAAGACAGGATCAACCGCAGAAGCCATATCGTCGCCGTCTAAACCACCTGCAGCATCATCGTCGCTGTCGAGCCGCCAGTGGTCAAAAATTTCGTTGAGTCTTCCATTTCAATATACAGGACACTCATGATGACAAAAATAATCGCAATGATAATAATACTCTCAGAGACCCTATTTATACACCCCTAATTCAAGTTTACCACAGCCAAATTTGAAATTACGCTGAGTAGCCGCAAGTCTTGGGCAAAATTTGAATACTGCTGGAAGGTTTGCGGATCTCAAATGTTTTTGAATGTAATCACTCATTTTTTCAAGAAATAACAAATTTCCAAGAAAGAAACTGTGTCGTCTCACGGAACAGACACGAAAAAATTGGCTCGTCGTCAACGTGTCAAAAGCTGTTAAATCAAAAGAAGGTCACGTTACCGATTTGGTGAGGTCAAAGATGCCACTAGTTTCAAGTGATTCCAAGAAACCACAACATTAACTTGGTCTCTACACACTGGAATTTGATGGAGCATGGGGAAAGCCACCCAAAACTAGCGAATCGCAAAGGAGTAATGATCTTATCATGACGAGGTTGAACAGCACCCATTTTTGGTGACTCAGCAAAAATATCGAAACCTAGTTTAAAGTTAACGCTGGATCCACCATAGCTCTGATGTCGCACCATTGAATACCACTTTTCCGGTAGTTGCAGAGCCCCTTCTATGGAAACACCTGGAACACCATTATCGTGATTAGGATATTAACACGTTGACGACAGCGCGGTACATATATGTCCCGCGTTTCGCAGGCCACGTGGGACAACGCGGGACACATGTGTCCCGCGCTCGACACATGTGTCCCGCGCTCATTCCGCAATTTTTTTGCGCATGTGTGATTTATTCATGTTTTTTGTGTTTATATTATAGATGAAGCAGTAACAAAGCTATTAACAGAATGGAACTTGAAAAGATCAGATATGCTTCATCTTCACACAGGTTTTTCAAGCCTCACCAAATATGAGCCTACTTCAAACATTGACACTTTTATTGAGATCAATAAGCAAGTGAAATGAGAACATTGGAAGCAAGCTATTGAATTTGAGTTTCAACAGCATTGAGAAGTTCTAGTTCTATGTCAGAAGATGGCCGAGTTGTAAAGCATTTTCCGAGTTTTCTTCTCTCCCAGCCATTTTCATGTCTGTATAAGCTTTTTTTAAAGCGGAACATTTATTACACAGAGCATTTTTGTGTGCTTTTCATTTTATTAATTAATTTACTAAGTAGCGATATGTAGTTAGAGGTAGTTTTCACTCTAAAGCTTCGAAATCTCGCGGTCGACGGGGCCGCAAATATTGCGTCGGTCCCACGCCGCCAAAAATGCCCAAACGCGCGTTGTCGTCGACGTGTTAAAATGTTGAGATTGGGATCTCATATGGTCTAGGGTTTCGTAAAAAAACGGGAAGTTTAATGGGAGAAGAGCTATGGGATTACTGTAAGGAAGGCGAAAGAAACAAATCGGGCCTTCTGGTGGCGACAGAAATCTTCTAAAATGTGCTGCTATTTCCTCTAGCAATAGTAGAATTCACTAAATACTTTCAAATTCTCTTGCAAGAATTCCAACCCCTAGATGTAGAAAGGGATAGGCTTAGGTTTTACTATCAGCAGAATCGGTTACTTTCTTTTTTAGTGATTAATCTAAAAAAACAGATTTATTATGCACTCCTTTCACGTTTACATGAAATTACTGTTACGGCGTCCTGATAAAAATACTGCAAAATGCTAACGCAACTCACCCATAAAAATGTCCCCGGATGAAGTCGTGGATTTTCTCTTTGGCCAATGCGTGAAGATTCTGGAACTCATGGAGCGCCGAGAATTTAACCACATTGAGCCCGTTTGGTGTAAGTATGTCTGGTTTACGACCGAGAAGATGTTCTGCCTCGAGGCCAGTTATCTCGCTGAAAAATCTTCGATTGAACTATAGTATCAACGAGCTAAATTGATCCACCCTCAAATGAGAAGCTTCCCTAACATAGTACATGTTTGACTGTGCATCTTGTGTGAATCACATGAGTATCTCCCTTATCGACACAATCAAAGTTTAGTTTCCTGGACGTTCTGGAACCGAAATTCGACTATGAATTGATACCGCTCACACTTTTATCGAAAGCAAGCGACTAGTAACATGCTATCATGACTGGCATAAACTCTGACGCGGTTCTGCGACAATCGCAGTAGGAACGGCGCAATGGTCCCTAAAACGAATCGAGGATGTTTTTCCTTTGCGTGGCAATTCAGAAATCAAAAAAAGAGATCGAACCTCACACACACTCTTTTTTATCGTAGTTGCCATCAACCACCCATGATTCGATCGAACATGTCTTCAGAAATAGGGAAAAATGCAAGTGATTGTAACCAGTTAGTTCCGCTCCGATGGATACATTTCGGATTCCAAATTTACAGATACATATCGTAGAAACTTCTATTCCTTGCTGCAGAAGCGAACCTACTGCAAGTGAAAATTTTTGGCTATTGAAATTATATCGCTCCTTTCCGACGTAACGTCCTTCGAAATTTCAAGTGAAATTTCGAAGCGAACTATGTCAGTGAACAAGGACTTCTGAGCTGATTAAGACGTCTGAGTACTAAAGCCATGACGAGCGATCAGGATCAGGATCACACCGGACGACGACTGGGAAGGCACGACTAAACCAGTTTGTCGTGAATGAATAATCTCCATATTTCAAAACATTTGCCTAAGAAGAAAACTGCGATAGAGGTAAAGAAAATAATATAAAACTGTAAGATTAGCAGAGATGACGAGTGGAACGTTGGCTTGCAGAAAGAAATATTGACGCTGGGCTTACAGAGCACCAATCTAAATACAGCCGAGAAAAGGCAAAACAGACGAGGCGGAGTGGAAACCAAACCGTCATGGTCATAGGCGGCTTGAGTGAGTGTAGAACCCACAACTGAATCGAATTGGGCTACAAATCAATCTTGCGCTTCAACTTTCACTACTTTCAAAATTGAACATTAAAAACACTAGACGTTGAAAATGTTAAACCATAAGCGTCAAAAAATACATTAAACAGATGCAAAACTATAGAAACATAGAAATATTGAGCTATGGTAAAACGAAACAGTAATTCAATTGCTGTCTTGAAATCTTCACGAGGTTTGTAAATATTATTTACTAGGCTGACGTTTCGGCGGACTTGCCTTCTTCAGAGCATGAAAGGATCATTACAATTTGTGACTATCCGACCAAGCGTCTCCACCAACCCACCAAAGTTCGAGACCCCAGGGCACGCAGGTGGTCGAAAGGAGAACCATTCACCGTAACTTGGTCCAGTGTCAGCTGGGGTACGTGCTCATTGAAGTCTCTGCGGGAAGGCCGACCTTATATAAGGCCGTAGCTCTCGCGTGACTGCGAGAAATTCTCCCCTACGATTCACTTTGGGATCGGTGACCTGTATCCAAAATGCCTCGAGGATTCTTTCAGGCTCTGAAGAAGGCGATTACGCCGAAACGTCAGTACGTAATAAAGAATATTTACAAACCTCGTGTAGAGTTCAAGACAGCAATTAAATCAGTAATGTAATTATGCCGAGGTTCATAGAAAGCCGTACGTGAAACTTACTTAACTTACTTAACTTAACGCGACGTGCCAACTCAGTACGAACGGCTCATGAAAGAATCCTTATCGCTGAGACAGAAAATTGTCTTAGCGCGTCAAGGAAAACTTTTGTCCGCCGCTGTTTGGATCACAGCGTGATTTCGAAACTTATTTCAAAGAATAAGTTGAGCGATCTTTACGGCGGCCCACGGTGCGACTCAAGGGTGCTGGACATCGAAATGAAACTGCTTCGAATTACAATTCGAGCAAAACGTGATATCATGTTTTCTTTGCTAAACAAATGTGTATCAAAGGAGCATTGCTGTGCCCGGTTCTTGGAGGAGCACCTTTGGAGGAGGATAGCGAGTGGATCTATATCAATTTATGATTCTATCCGATCTAAGGTTAAACCTGCCTTACAAAGGAAGTTCGCTGACCTCTGCAGTTCAACATGTGGTTTTAAAGGGGGTCATCGCGCATCGTAGCACAACGGATTTCGGAAAATAATAAAGACGTGAATAGTCAGCGGAGTTCATCCAAGTCTCGAATCACTGTGTTGGGAGGCTTCCCACTATCTGAGCGTCTACACGAGCCTCAAGATCGACTCCGTTATAGGGCTAGGTGTGGCAATGGCTCCTTAGTGGCAGAACAAGTAAGAAACGTGCTCAACATCCCCTTCCCAGCCACGTTCTTCAAACAACAGGAACCACACATGGATTCTGATGCCAATTTCCGGATTTTGCCGACGACGTTTTCAAGGTGCTAAGTAGGTTCCGAAAGCAAAACATCACATCCAAAATTACAAGGGAGCAAGCACGTGGTATCAGGGAACTCCGAGACCTAATAAAGTCTCCAGCTATAAGGTTATCTGTCAGTGACAAGGGAGGAGAGTTTGTAGCAATTCCCAGACAACTTGACTGTGAAATAACAGAGCACCATCTGGGAGACACTTCCCTTGAAGAGTTCAAAACAAAGCTGCGTAGACGTAATCGGATGTAGGTTTCAGTAGCACGGTCGGCAGGATTAAGCACAACCTTTATAACACGCCTCAAACTTGGGTCGCCTTGTTGTCCAGTCCCGTATCTGCTCATAAAAACGCACAAGTTTTCAGATGCAGACGACCTGACTCCAGTCAAACCCTTTTCCATGAAAGTCTGTCCCATAATGTCCCATAATAAGCTGCGTGGGTGGTCCTACTGACCGGATCGCATGGTTTCTTAATACCATTCTAGTGCAGCTCCTGAGAACCATTCCTTCCCATCTCACTAACACCCAAATGTTTTTGGATGCCTTTTCGCACTGCACCCTAGTGGTTCGTGCGTTATGGAATCCTTTAACGTAGAAGCTCTCTATACAAATGTCAGCAATAGGTCTGCTATGGAAGCCGTATTCGAGCTTCTTAGTCAGCACCAGAACGATATTGGCATGCGAGGACTGTTTATATCCCAACTGATGACACCTGTTAAGGAGCGCCTCAGTTGTAACATTTTCAAGTGGTCGGAAAGGTATTTCGCACAGACTGGAGGCTTGGCTACTGGGCAGCGATTGGCGCCTATTTTGGCCATATCATTCATGGCCAAGATTGAAGCGCCTGTATTGATTTATCTGCCCTTACTTTACTGCAGATATATCGATGATTGCTTTAGTCTGTGCGACACAGGAAGAAGTAGATATGTGTTTCGACCCACTAAATACACAATCAGAGCACATTAAGTTAACTCGAGTAAAACCGACAAGAAATTGGCTTCCTTTCTTAAACGTTCAAGTGAGGCTACGGGGTGATATTATTGATACGAAGTGGTACAGAAAGCCGAGCAATAAGAACATCATTGCCAATTATCACTCAGCCATCCTTCCTACATAAAACGAGTGGTTGTTAGGAATATGTTCCGAACCGCTAGGAAAGCCTGCACTGGGGATGAGCGAAAAGAGTCGCTTAAAGTGGACGCGATATAGTGGTCGAATGGCTACTACAATTTTCCAACTACACGTAAAGCTTCTTCTGGTGGTGTGATCCTCAGACATGGTAGTGCCTCGATTGAAGGAAAGACTCCTTTTGTACTACCATTTCTGATGAGGTCAGCACCTCCATCAGAAAGTGTCTAAAGAGATGGGGTTTGGAAAATTTAATTCTATTGTAAATGTACCACCCTTCAATCAAAAGAAGCGCCTGGTTCGGTACAGGCTATACGATCGCCTATGTACAACCTCAAACTGTGTGGTTTGTCCAGCTGGAAGGGAAGGTGATTGTAACATGTCTGGGGTGGTCTACAGAATTACTTGCCGTGATTGTGGTGATGAGTATATTGGAGAAACGGCAAGACCACTCCACGTGAGGAACAAGGAGCACATAGATGGTATGAGGCGATTGAAAGAGCCCACTGCCTTAGGGAGTCATCGAATTCAAAAGCATAACGGAGGCGTTTTTGAGGTCACCGTGGAGGTCGGAGCACAGGAGTCGCAATTGAACCCTCGAGCCATTTTATACAGGTCACCAATCCCAAAATGAATCGTAGAATGTCCCGCAATCACGCGAGAGCTACGGCTTTATATAAGGTTGGCCTTCCCGCAGAGACTTCAATGAGGACGTACCCCAGCTGACACTGGTAGGTTGGTGCCATCACTTGCTGGGTGGTTTCGAAGAATCCACAAAGTTACGGTGGGCGGTTCTCCTTTTGACCACCTGCGTGCCCGGGGGGTCTCGAACTTTGGTGGGACGTTTGGTCGGATTGTTATGATCCTTTCAGGCTCTGAAAAGGCAATTCCCAGCAGTTAAATCAGTAATATAATTATGCCGAGGTTCATAGAAAGCCGTACGTAAACAGTAATTAATAAGCTATCAAGAGGAATGGGACGAATGTAATTTAAAAAATATTGATTTCGGGCAGAAAACAGTTTCAACCAACCTGACGGTCGTAAAAACGTGAGCAAGATGTACTGCAGCTCTCTCTATGCAGTATCGGTGGTAGATCTGTCGCTCACCGGCTTCTCGATCAACATCAATCTTAAATCGAACAGCAAAAGAAGTCCTGACGCGTAAAAAATTCAAACGGATCGGATGTTATGTAATAACTTGATGCATAATGATTGCGGGTTTTTTCGCGGCTTCTTTTCTCTCGATACAATATGAATACTGAATTCGGGGTTAAATGGAAATAAACTTCTTTCCTTCGTCAACGGAAATATGTCTAGAAAGTCATCCTACTATATATAACGCGCTAAGTGTGTCTGTTGGTTTGTCTGTGTGTGTGTGTGTGTTTGACCGGAAATTCATAACTCGGGTTCCCGTCGACCTGGAGAGTTCAAATTTGGTAGGGGTACAGGCGGCGGGATAGGAACACTAATGGTAGGTGGCGGGGCCGGACTCCGCCCACAGGGGGCGGGGTTTGTGCGAAATAAAGGTTTGGGCGGAGAGGCATAACTTCTGTCCCCATGGACCTAAAGCGCTCAAACTTGGTAGAGGTACAGAAGGCAGGATAGGAACACTAATGGTGGGTGGCGGAGCCGGACTCCGCCTACAGGGGGCGGGGTTTGCGCGAAATAAATGTTTGAGCGGAGAGGCATAACTCCTGTCCCTGTGGGCCTAGAAAGTTCAAATTAGGCACGAGCACAGGCGGCAGGATGGGAACAATCATGGTTGGTGGTGGGGCCGGACTCCACCCACAAAGGGCGGGGTTTGCGCGGAAAATCATAACTGTAGTCTCCGTGGACCTAGAGCGTCCAAATTTGGTAAGTGTACCCAAGATAGGATGGGAACGCTTACGATGGGTGGCAGGATTGAGCTCCGCCCACAATGGGCGGGGTTTGGGCAGAAATTCATAATTCCTGTCCCTGTTCACCTAGAAAGTTCAAATTAGGCAAGAGCACAGGCGGCGGGATGGGAACATTCATGGTGGATGGTGGGGCCAAACTCCGCCCACAGGGAGCGGGGTTTGTGCGAAATAAATGTTTGAGCGAAGAGTCATAACTTCTGTCCCCGTGGACCTAAAGCGCTTAAACTTGGAGGGGTACTGCGGCAGGATAGGAACACTAATCGTAGGTGGCGGGGCTGGACTACACCCACAGGGGGCGGGGTTTGTGTGAAGAACACAAACTTGGACCTAGAATCTTCAAATTGGGTAGGAGTACAGGCGGCAGGATGGCAACTTTTATGGTGGGTGGCAGGACGGGACTCCACCCACAGTTTGGCCAGAAATTCAAACTCCTTCAGGGGGCGGGGCTTGCTGAGAAATGTCAAAATGGACCTAGAGCGACCAAACTTGAAAGTTTACAGGAGGCAGGATAGCAACATCGATAGAAGGTTGCAAGACTGAACTCCGCCTTAAAGGGCGGGGCGTGAATAAATACTATTTATTCGGACCCAGACCGTTGAAACTTGAGGATGCAAGGAGTCGGCTGGGAACATTGATGGTAGCTAACATAGTAGACTCAGCCACGTTGAAGTATCTGAATACTTTTTTCTCTGAGTAATCGCAATCGTGATATTATGCGATGTTCTTTCGTACACAGCATGGATGGCTTACAGAGAAAAAATCGCTCCCAATTCGGAGCTCATACTGAGGGTGTAGAGCTTTCACAGAAAAAGGAGAATCCGAAGTGTTATTTACGCATAGCAAATTTCTTACAGGAAGGAGGAGCGCCCGGCGTAGCCGGGCGAACCCATAAGAAGGAGAGAAGCCCGGCGTTAGCCGGGCGGCCCGACTGGTCTTCATATACGCCACGTTGTGCTCCATTACTTCGCGAAAAGTTGGAGGGTGGTAGAGTCCTAAAGTTATCTCGTCGAACTTCTCGGCGATGGAACAGTCAGCCAAAGTCGAACAAGAAATGAAGTCTGTTTCCACATTCACGCTATCCACCAACAGAAACTCCTATGGATTATCACGTCAACCGTCCGTTGAAAAATTGGCTAGCGAACAAAACTTTCGACAAAATGGACGACTTGATGGACGACGTCAAGGCGTGGACCGCCTCCAAGAATCGAAACTTCGTTGCCTGTGGAATCCGGCTGCCGAGCAAATGGGAAGGAGTGCTTCACGTAGATGGTGGATATGAACATTTCCTTGTAGAATATTTTTATCGTTTTTGAAAAAAATTTCGATCAAAATCCGCAATAATCATGCATCAACATAATAGTATGTTTAAACACTTCGGCCTTATCTGATGAACATCACGCTAAATAAGGGTTGGCAAGAAAGTTCTGCGACAAAAATTTCTAAGCGTTAAAAATGTTATATCGGTAGCAAGGGTTATAAACTACTATGATATTTCTCTTTCAATCAAAACATGAGTAAACAAGGCACACATGTACAGTAACGGTCAGTGAAGTATGCGTTTTCACTTTTCCAACCTAACTGCTTTAAAACACCATATTTACATCTGGTTTCCCCATTGTGAATGCCTATCAATGAATGTTGTCAGTGAGCGAGTTTTCAGTCGCCCAAGTTAATTGTGGAATATTTTGGAAAGACTTTTGCCAAAAAAAGGGTTGGGCCCCACAACACCAGTGAAACTTCAATCTGTCTTAATTTTCCATTCCTCATCGCAACAACTCGCATAAGAGCAAATATAAGAAGCAAGACATCAATGCTGCGTAGCATGCCTTTGGAGTCAATGACCGCTTGAAAAGGCTAGGCATGGATTCGATGAATTTGCCGATCTCTTTCTGAGGGATGTTCTCCCATACATTCTCATTTCCCATAATGTTAGTGCATATCTTGGTGTCCATCTTAACCTCAATACTTCAGAGGGGGCACACTCCCTTGCGACAGAAGCTGCCCTGAATCATCACCGCACTCCTGCCATATTTCATGGTCGTCAGTTGGTAACTTGCATGGCATCTGGTACCGATTAGACGTCACACAAAACTTGTTTCATACTTGCCGGACAACAAAAACTTAGGCTTTTCACTTTAGATGGCCTCACGCCACTGCTGGATTACCCAGTTTTCGTGACCATGAGCCCAATCGAGAAGCGCTTAGTGATACTTGGCAGAAATCAGTGGCTTCTTTGCTGGACGACGTCCAAACAGGCCGGCCTCTTTCAGAAGACGTAGAACAGTGTTTACGGATGGATTTTCTCTCAGGCCTCGAGATTTCGCGAAAAATTTTGACGCAAGCCATTCCCTGCACGCTGCATTATTTTCGTGTCGACAAGACATAACGTCAATCTCGATGCCTTGACGCCCGACGTGACTTTTGACTTTAGCCGACAATGTGGCCTTGCGTTTCTTCCAAATCGTTTGAACGCACATAGCTGGCACGCCTTGAATTTCGTAATCTCGCCTGGATGTTAAGGCTCCCTGGAAGCTTCGAACGACGGCGTCAACTTGATCTTGCCGTAACTTACAGATTCCCGAGTGCCTTGAAAGATGTACTAAGTGCATGACGTGACACAAAGGAGCGAGAATTACCTCGAACTTTCTAACACATAAAAATCCACGAGTGACTGGAGGCGAAAGTGTCCATTGGGGGCTTTTTGAAGATTAGGCGCCAGTTTCGGTTGGAAGTGTGCTGCTAGACTGCTGCATGAGTATAATGTGGCTTACTGTTTAGGCTACATACTGCTTAGGTTTCCCGCGGAAAAGTTGAAGTTTGCGGAAGTTACGTTTAAAAAATTGAAAACGCATACTTCACTAACCGGTACTGTATGCTTCCGAAGCATTATCGCCAACGAATGGACAACACCCGATTCGTACCACCTCCTTCTACTAGGCATTCAAAGGAAGAACGCGGTGCAGTGGCTTGCATTAAGCAAATTGTTGGATCCCAGAACTGAACACCAATCAACGGTCAGCTATCGGTTGGATCGCCTGCAGGACCCTCCCTTCGAAGTAACGCAAGCATCATACCATAGTTTCCTGTAGCGTAAAGAGACCCTTCCACTATGAGTTGCTAAGGACAGACTAAATAGTTACAGAGGTCCTTTGTCCCCACTGACCTCAGTATTTGGTCAACGCGGTAAGAGAAAGACGTCCGAAACCATATTCTTGGCTACAGAAGTACAGTTCACGTCGAAATTTTGCTCTAGGCACCAGTCGAAATTTAACCTGACTCGTTTTATTCCAGGTTGCTATCAGTTAGACTCTCGTAACTTTGTCCCATGTCGTTACCATGTGCTCAGCCTTCTCAGGCGCCTTTTTGTGGGGAAAAAGTTCGTAACTTAACATGCTGTGGAAAACGGCAGTCAATGATCAATTTCCTTGAGTCCGAGCTTATCGACATCAGGACAAAAGGCATCAGTGTTTTGTCCAAAGTATAGAGAATGTAGTTGATCTGCTTGGTAAATATATTTCCAAAATTTGACCGACTTGTAAAACTTTAGAAATGAATTCAAAACGGCTTCTATTCGCAGAACTTTTTCGCCTACCTAGTAGAGCTCTTTCGAAGCTAGAATAGCTAGAACAAGTCACTAAAGGCACAGTTCACGATAATTCTGGGGTACTGAGTTCTGGAGGAGTGTAGACGAGTAATGGAAGTGATAGTTTAGAGGGGCACTTCAAGGCAAAAATGCAAAAAGTTTGGCAAAGGCGTATTTGGTGAGAATCAACGCTTCAAAAAAGTAATAAAATTAGGGGTTGGATAAGGATGTGATCATCGAGGTAGCACGGGAGGGGTATTTGGACGAGCCGTACACTTGTTTTTGCCATTGCGTATGGCAGGCCGCAATAAGCTGCCTGCATGCAACGTATGGATGCCGGTGCGAATGGCGCAACCTCTATAGTCCCTACAAGGCCGTGACGACTCGTCCGCCTCAGGTATGTATGTCGATAAAGACGGTTCTTGGGCCCCTTATTACGCCCTATCTGCACTTTTTTTTAGGTCCGACAGCGTTACTTGTGCTATCATTGGGGCACAGCCTCACAGAAAAAAGAAATGTCAGGAACGATTTTTATCGCAAACTATGTCTCTAATACGTCATATGAATTGAAAAGGACCACGAATTACAGTAGTGTGCCCTGCAACATATGTCGTGCTAGCCCTGATGCAAGCACAGTCAGCATGCGCGTTTTCCATATACTGATGATACACCTACCCTGGAAAGGTTGTTGTAGAGGTCGACACCACCGGCACAAAGATGGCGTCCCAGTAGGGTTGCATGAGTCGTGAACACCAACGAGATATTGAGTTTCCACAACCTACAAAATTATTCATTTCGAAGGACGCTAAAATTCATATTCATTATTCATATTATTATTCATAAAATTTTCGTTTCAGAGTCAATTTTCAACACTCCCATTGTATGGACCGAGCGCGACATGTCAACCAGATACAAAATCATAAGAAGACAACAGGTGCTGCAAACCTTGGCATCATTTACCGTCATCACTATCCCCAAGAATGTAAAAGAGCCTTATGAGAAGCCCTAATACACGAGGCAGCGGGCAGATGACTCTCGATAAATCTGGACATGATATGTATCAGGATGTGTAGGTCTACCTGTAAAGCCTCAGCCGAAATGTTCGCCTGTATCGCCTGACGTCCCACTGATCATCGATTTCCGCGAGCGCGCGCGCCAGTGATGTTTCCATTCATCCCTGTCGCGAGCCACAGTAGTCTATTGGATCGTCATCGCTCAAACTACACGAGTAGAACAATCCTTTCGCCCAGAGCTTCCATGAAAATCTGACCATCGCGCTGGCAGCCATCCTGGTGTTCGTTTGACATCCCGGGGGATCTAGTCCGTAACCGTCGTGAGCCAACGGTCAGCACTGTATGCATAAAGAGCCCGGCCCACCTGATATTCGATTTCTTGACGCAATCAATGGCACCCTTGATCTTCTATCGCTGTCGGTGCTCGGATCTCATCCCGAGCATAGTCCGTTTCAGAGCGCGTTGAATGATGCTGACTGCATACTCTTCCAGCCTTCGTTGGGTTCAAGTCTCCGAAGCGCATGTCAAAGAAGGAAGCGTAGAAAAGGTGAGCGGTCTTCTTAGCTGCTTCGTGGATGTTCTTTGTTCTTTCTCTGCCCCCCACCCTCACTCCCAGCGTTCCCTTCTGCTCAGCTCCGGCGCCACGTCGTTCATCATATTGACTTCTCGGCCTAGTACACGTAGCTAAGGCATCCAGGAATGCACGTTCCTTTCAGCGTGAAAGGAGCGTCAGGTACCGATCCGTTTTTATGAAAACCTTCATCGCCAAGTACATTTGAAAGCCGATCCTTCCAAAGTCCGTTGTTAAATTCGGTCAGCATTTGCTCCATCCCTCGATGTTTGGTGTTATAAGCACAATAGGGTCTACAATAGTTCTGCTGTCGACGAAAGCTCCCGCGTTCCTCTTGGCTCGTCCCTAGATGAACGCGCGGGGGGGGGGGGGGGGGGGTCTATTGTTCAATGCCCGCTCGATGGTCAAGAAACTGGCACATCTCAATTTCATTCTCGAGCAAGGACCTCGATCAGTTTCCATTACTGAGAGCAGGTGTAAAACGCATTCTATTAATGACGCTATACTGAGCTCTAATTGTATATATGAAGTATACCGGTGAAACAAATTGGGCAACAAGGCCGGTGGTGGGGGTGCTTGCCCTTATTCACAGGAACCTTTCACACAAACTCGTTGCGAAAAAAGATTTCAGTGAATTTTTACAAGCACTAGTGTTCGAATTCAAGATTTGTGACGACAAAATTGCTTTTGTAGTTGCCTACCTTAGTCCTTCATGTCCCACAGCTGTTTTCGCAGAGTTCATTGCATTTCTGCATCAGCTCCTCGATGAATGGGAAGGTCTTATTCCCATTTCTTGCGACTTCAACTTCCTCTTGTTTGACTGGGACAGTATGACACGCAGAGGGGCTATTCTACACCATCGTCGCTTTCTTTCCTCCACTTCTCACAATTTTTCAACCTCACACAAATGGTCAAAGTTCCAACGTATGGACTCAATATTTTGGATGTCATTCTGATCTCTAAACCAGAACTTATCAAAGACCTCAGCGTACTTCCTCCTTCCAGCACTTCTGACCACAATACTGTCAAATTCACAATTTCCTCTCTTTCTCCCAGTTCCCCACCTCCGGCCAGGTCCCACCGATGTTTCTCGAAGAGAGATTATGATGCCATAATGTCTGACTTCTCGTAAGTCGACTGAGTTAACTTGAATAATGTCTCCAGTAGCTCTGATATGTTCTACACAAAGTTTTTGAGCATCCGCCATCACTTGATCGCTAAGTACATACAAATGGTGCTGCTCAAGGAAAAATCAACGAAGTATCCCAAACGTGTACATGTCCTGCAGGCTAAAATCAGACACAGTTTTCCATCAAGCGTGGTGAATAGCTCAAAATGTGCCACATACGCGAGTAGGTTGAAAAGGTTACTGCTCTGTGATCAACTTATGAAGGAAAAGAGATTAACTCCGCACAAGGATAGTAAGAGATTTTTCAACTACTGTAAAAAGAAACTCAAACTATTCGATAACTTCCAAACTTAACATCATCTGAAGGTGTTCAAATCGAAGATGACTTTGCAAAAGCTAATCTTTTCACTGATTACTTTTGGTTGATGTATAAAAGGTCGTGTGCATCAGAAGCAAGTCTGCCTTCTTTGTCTTCGGATCCCTTGCCCCGGGTAGACGTATCCAGCAAGGTGGTTAACAGCATACTGTGCAAATTCCCTAGCAGAGTATCTACCTCACCAGATGGGATACCATACATTTTTTTTTGAAAATGCCGCTATTAGTATCACGACTCCATTAACAATACTATTCAATAGAATATTGTTCCATGGCGACGTCCCTCGATTATGGAAGATCGGACACGTTAGACCAATCTTCAAAAAGGTAGCAGGAGCAATGTCGCAAACTGTAGGCTCACATGCTTAACTAGCTCTATCAGCAGTCATGGTACGCATATTATGTCGAAAAATCTATAGCTTTCTAATGATGAGAGACTTACTTCACAAAAGCCAGCATGGGTTCTTAGCCGTAGATCAACCTTGTGTGCCCTCATCTCTACAGTCCCACTGTGGCATAGGGAGATAAACGAAGGAAATTTTGTTTCAGTCTGCTTCATCGACTATGCAAAAGCCTTTGACACTATCTCTATCCCACTACTTTTAAGGAAGTTGGAGGCGTATGGTATCAAAGGTTGCCTTCTCTAGTTTTTGCAGTCCTTTCTCAGAGACAGGCTTCAGTCTGTTCTCATAAACCAGCCTCGTTCTTATTGTTATCCGACACCTAGTGGTGTCCCCCAAGGCACTTGTATTGGACCTCTCATGTTTATCATATATGTATGTCAACGACTTGGCCGATTCCATTCCTTCAGGTGCAGTCTGCAATTTTTTTTGCTGATGACTCCAATATCTTTACAATTAATGATTGCCACAAACTCCAGACTGCCATTGACTGCGTCGAGTGCTGGTATAAGGAATGGGGTCCTCAAGTCTCTGTACAAAAATTTGCTATAATGGGATTAGGCAGAACGCATCCAGACTTTACCTCTACTATGTGTGGCGGGAGTCTTGCTCGCGTCACACAGATCCGAGACCTAGGAGTTACTTACAGCGACAAGCTCGATTTCAACAGCTTCGTACATGACGTTGCTGCTAGAGCCAGTTCTAGGGCAAACTTCATACTAAGAGCTTTCAAAATGCGTGATCCTTTGCTACTCTTCCAATTTTTCAATCTCTACGTCAGTCCGATCATGGAGTATTGTTCCCCCATCTGGTCACCGTACAAGCGGTCACTAACTGATGAAATTGAGAGAGTTCAGAAAAGTTTCACCGATCGCTGCTTCATTCCTAAGGGAATTACTTCCCTTTCGTATGATGAACGACTTTAGAGACTCGGAGGTGTATCACTCGAATTTTGATGGAAAGTAATCGATTATGGTCTGATGTATAAGCTGACCACCGTGAAATCGATTTAGATTTGAAGGACATATTCGAAATGTCGCCTTCCATAGGGCTTTCAAGGAGCCACCCCTATCGTGTGCGCCCGGAAAAACCTAATACTCGGGCTTATGAAGGCACCTTCCCTGTTCGAGTTGTGCCATTATGGAACAGGCTTGGTTCTGAGTTTTTCAGATGGAGAAGTTCGCATTTGTTCCAGATCCAGCTTGCCCGTTATCTCAAACAACAACACGCAATTTCAGGGATGCTCGGCTTCGTAGAAGTTTCTGAAGGTTGAAATTGCTGCTTTTTTCTGATTCTTTCTGCTTTTTCTGCTTTGTTTTTTCCGTCTGTTTTTTCTGCTTTCTTCGTTTCCATTTTCCTTTCTCCCTTGTGAATGTGATCATTATAATCTAATCTAGCTAATCGTTGTGTAATGTATAATCTTAATGGTTAACTACATTGTTGTTCTGCTTCGGTATTCCCCCATTTTTGGCAAGTCTGCGTTAATTTTCACCCCTGTAGCCCTTCTTTGGGCCCTGGACGAGGTTGACGGACCTACTAAGCTGGTATCCGGAGCTGCGCTTTTTGGCCAAGGCACTGCCCTTCCTTTCCAGGCGACCCGTGGACTCCAACCCCCCCCCCCCCCCCCCCCCCCCCNCCCCCCCCCCCCTCCTCACCCCCTTCTCCCTTACCCACCCGTTCCGTGCTTCATTGTATATTGTAACAGTATTATCCATTTTATCTATCCATCCTTTTCATTGATACTAGAAAAGTACGATTTATGCTATACTATTGTTGAATTGGCGCTATACTTGTTTCTCACCTTCTCGTTAACTGTGACAATAGATAAGTAAATGAACAAATAAATGGCCAAATGTCGTCTGCAAAGCGGAGATGATGTAACTAGTGGAAGTCGACCCTCACTCCCATTCCTTTCCACACCATAAGATGCATGATGTTTTCGACAGCGGCAGTGAGAAGTTTGGACGAGATGGTATTGCTTAGTCAAGCCCCTTCACGTTGATGATGACCTCTTTATAGAATGGCGAGATCGTGGTCGTGAAGTTGTTGCGAAGCCAACGAAACATCCTTATATATTGAGTAGGAACACCTTGATTGACCACGGCTTCGATTACCGCTTCTGTCTTGACGGTATAAAAGACCTTCTCCGAATCGATGAACATAAAGCATAACGGCTTGTACTCTTGCTATACATGGTTAGTCTTGTCACATGTGGATGGTATCGATTCCTCCTAACCCTCTCCGAAACCCTGCTTGCTCGCGTGGCTGTGCTTACTACATACTACCACATGCTTCGCGGGAAACCTGAAAGGCGGCAATCCTCATTAGGATTGGTTGAGTATTAGGCGAGCGAAAATTCCTAGGAAAAGAAATCCGTCGATCGGTACGGCCTCTGGAAAGGAAAATCATGGAGGCACGGGAAATATACCGTATACGACCGGAAATCAACGCAAAGGAGGAGATGCGTGACCTGCTGAGACTGATTGTATGATAACGCTCCGATGGACGCCTCAGAAGACAGGTCTCATTTTTCTTTCAAGTTCCCCGCCAATAGATCCATTCCCCTCCCCTCTTCCCCCAACATTTCCGGTTGGTTTGATAGGATCCGATGTGTTCTATGTAGTAACTGATTGTTGACTGGTCGTTTGCAACTATGTATTGTAAAGTTAAGGTCTGAAGAAGGCATTAGATGCCGAAAGCTAACCAATAAAGTGGAGTATCAAGAGCTTCGAGAATACACATGAAAAACAAGTATAAATAAATAAATATATATATATCTATCATTTCAAAAAGCTCACGACCCAGGACACTACAGAAAAAGTCTCGGCACCATTTATCCTTTACTGCCCTACTTTGTCGAGAATGAGCTGGATTTCTATCGTATTTTTTTCAAGAGGATGAAGCCGACTAGAAACTTGCCTAGAAGGGTAATTTGACCCGTAGAACACGAATATCGCATCCACTCGTCTAAAAGATGCCTAGCGCTCGCGCCACAGGCGCCGGAGCCAAAAGGAGCTGGGTCACCAATGCTGTTTACGAAAATGGAAATTGAAACTGCAAAATGGTTTTCCTTTAAAAGTTATGGGGGCTCGAAATTTGCTCGACAGTAGCACCAATTGGATATGCGAACTCGTCACTTCCTTATCAAACGCCGAAGTGGCCTAGTGGTAGTGGTCTCGCTTCAAGGACGTAGGATGTGGGTTTAGTCCCCGCCATTGCCGGCATTTTTGCAAGTGTTTTCTCATTTCATTAAAGGCTCTCTATACCTCTTCTGACATTTGCTTGAATGAACGCCTTATTTCTGCTCTTACTTTCTCTTGTCGCCCCTATCCAAGAAAGAATGGTTCTGCACATTGATTGTGTGACTCTATTTCATTTTGGACCTGAAGAAACATTTAACAGCAAGATGCCATAGATGTATAAGAGCTTGTGAGGGACTCAGCATTATTACTGGAGTTCTCAACAACATACCCTCCCTTGCACCCACAGCATTCCCGCTCTGACCACTAAACTTGGAGCCTTGAAAATTTTTCAAGTTTGATGGAATGCTGAAATGTTGAAATCCCAGACTCACGTATCATCCTTGGTTGGTGTTTGGTAAATCTTGAGACAAATGACTATTATGTCTCCGGTTGTAGAGGAGCACCACGTCATCATAAGGTGAGCAGTTTGTGAAAAGCATGTATGCTGCATATATTTTTTTCAGCTTTTCCTAATAATGCTGAGTCTCTCACAAGCATCTCATACATCTATGGCATCTTGCTGTTAAATGTTTCTTCAGGTCGAAAATGAAATAGAGTCACACAATCAAGGTGCAGAACCATTCTTTCTAGGGTGGGGGCGACGAGAGAAAGTAAAAGTAGAAGTAAGGCGTTCATCCAAACAAATGTCAGAAAAGGTATAGTGAGCCTTTAGTGAGATGCGAAAACACTGCAAAAATGCCGATGATGGCGGGGAGCAATCCCGCATCCTACGTCCGTGAAGCGAGACCACTACCACTAGGCCACGGCCAGGCCCTTGGCGGTTCATAAGGAAGCGACGACTTCGCATATCCAATTGGTGCTACTGTCGAGCAAATTTCGAGCCCCCATAACTTTTTAAGAAAAAACATATTGCAGTTTTAATTTCCATTTTCATAAACAGCATTCAAAACTTTATCGATTTATCTGGGTCTCCATTCAAAGTCCCACATTAAGTAGACTATCCCTCCGTGGTAAGTAGTGAGTTAGAACATGGATATCATTTATACTTGAAATCTTTCAGCTCCACCAAGCGATTATGGCGATGCAGAGCGTTGAGAGCCATGTTTGATGCAAATTAGAAAGTCATGAGTATGGCAACACATCATTTGATTTTGGCGCCAAAACGCGTCATCGATTTTGGCGCGCACTCTAGCGACGTCCCATGGGAATATCGCGCAAAACAAGCGTAGCGGGGCGCCAGGCATATTCATATCGAATGGATGCGATATTCCTGTTCTATGTACGGGCCAAATTACCCCTCTAGGTAAGTTTCTAGTTGGCTTCATTTTCTTGAAAAAATTCGACAGAAACCCAGCCTATTCTCGACAAACTGGTGCAGTAGAGGGTAAATAGTGCCGAAGTCTTATTATGAAAATTGTGCCCCATTCGGACCGTAACTTGTAAACCAACAGCAAATTCCATCTCAATGGCATAGACAATTTTCCTCTTAACTTTTTGAAAAAAGGTCACTTCACCTATGTTTCAAAATAATACAGCCACTTCCTCTTTCCTGTCGCGTTCCTTTTTTACCTTGCACAATTGCTTCATTTATGTAACTTTCCAGTTTCAGGTAGCAGGTAATGTATAAAGGGAAGTTGCTATCCGATTTCGAAAAAGGTCAAACTCTCGCAAAAAAGGAAGGGTTTCCGTCAAATCGTAGAATCGACCCGATATTTGGGTCAGTGCCCTGCAGATGTCAACAACTTTGTAAAGAAACCTGCGGAGTATGGGACCGAAGAAAGTACGGGACGTCCTTCGAAAGAGACAAGCAAAGGATTTTGAGAGAAAGGTCGAATACGACTAAGACGTGTAAGGGAAACAAGTCTTTTTTTAAAGCTCAATGTCTCGAGGGTTACTGTTTGGAGCGTATTAAATAAGTCTGAGCTCATCGGTGGGCGCCAAAACGTGGGCAGATCTTTAATGATCGAGGAGCATCGCGGTAACCGGGTAGCTTCTGCCAGGAATTGCATCCGAACCGAATTAAGTGAGGTGCCTATCATGTCTTGAAGTTTACTCTTCTTTTTGAGGTTTCGTTCTCCAAGTCGTTTTTTCCGATGAAAAAGCATCAGCTGTAATGAACCAGACGGCAGCCGATTCTACTCGCACGGTCTGAGATAGGGAAAAGCCTTAGCTTTACAGATGAAATTTCAAGAGAGGATTAGTCATGGTATGGGTGGCCATTCCTTCCCGTAAACGTCTTTATTTATGTTTTGTTACGGAGGAGCTCGACTTTTCCGCTTATCGGATCGCAACGCGCTAAATTGTGCACCTACGTAGATGCAAAGTGACCTCACAAGAGAAGGATACTGGTCGCAGTGGCCATTCAACATGAGATGTATACCCCGTAGGTGGTTTCGAACTCTGATGTCAAATCTGTGTTACAAATCTGCTAAACGATTCTGGGAACAAAGTTACGAGATCGATGCCTCCCTGTGTTATACTACAGTAATGAACGGATCACCGAGCCGAACAAAGCCGTGACTGTATGTGCATATGTGTGTATGTATGTGTATTTGTGTATGTGTGTATGGTGTATATGTATGTGTGTGTGCATGTGTGTATGTGCGTGCAACGGTGGTGCAGCTGCTAAGATGGTGGACTGGTAGGGATGACATCAATGTTCGGTTCCTTGATGCATGTGCTCGTTTCGCTTATAACGCTTTGGCTCCATGTTGAGCATTTACAGAGCTCCTTTTAATTTAGGAATGAAAAGGTATTATAGGGAGAGTTTTATTGCCCCTCCCCGCCCGAATAAGGGTGGAGCTACATTCGAGGAAAAGAGGAATTTTGAACAACAGCTCAAAATGGGCTTTAGAGGCTTCAAATGATCCATCGGATCAAACGCTCTTCAGCATGTTACCAGCAGAATATTCTGACCGAAGGTGGTGTCGTCATACTTTATGGAGGACTTTCGCTCATGCAGCAGAAGCGGGCAACATCTAGGGAGTGGCGGTAATGAAGAGCTTTCGAACCGTACTTCTCGATGCTATGAAAACAAGCCCGTTATCCTCTGCCCGTTATGATATGAAAACAAACTGGTTATCCTATGCTAGGAAGTCGAAACATGAAAGGCGATCACAATGATCCTCTGCGGTCGCCTGATGAGAACAGCGACGATGGACCCGTAGCTTCGCGAAAGAAACATCGTAAACGTAGCCTTCAAGTTTGCGATCCGGCCGACGAGCTCCAATTTTGCGGCGCTGGTAGGAGAATCTATAGCCTTCTATAGTTCGACTGTCAAAAGAAGCCGTACTTCTCTGAACATGAGAGACAAGCGAACCGATCTGCTGACCTATAAAGATTAGCAGATAAGTTGGAAGAAGTTATCATAAAATTGATATAGGAGTCTAACTGCACAGCAGTCATTTCCACTGGATAACGCTTCAAATCAACAATGAAAGCTCATAGGGGACAGCTTCAAAGTAAATCATAGGTGTGTTCAGGGTTTTGAGTACAGCCGTGGTATCATGAGGCACCGTACCACCACGTCTACCTCATAAAAGAGCCTCTTGGAAGGGCGTCTACCTCAAGAATAGAATTAGCGGATAATCATATGAACACCAAGCGATAAACTATTATTCAACAGTATTTCTTCAACAATGCCAAATAACTTGTACCACCGCTTCGAAAGCGCGGACAGCGCTCCTTGAATGTGTGGACCGTATCCCTCCCAGAGATGGCTGTGGTCGGATGAGTTATTCGACCGCCGTCTACCGTAAAAGTGGGGCAGGGAGCTTCAGAAGATTTCGTAACACTATCTTACTGTTCGGGACAAGGAGGCGTACATGTCTATGGCATCTTTTTCGCGCGACTGGTCGTGGACTATGAAAGATGCCTATTCGGTCAGAAGGGTAGAGCATTTTCTATCGAATTACTATTCCCCGGGATCCTAAATTGTGAGAGAGCTCCGTAGATGTCCAATATTGAGCCCAAAAACGTTTTGCAAGCGTTTAAGGCGCGTTTCATGGAAAAGCAACGAGCACGTGCATCAAGGTATCAAACCTTGATGTCAACCTACCAGTCCGCCGTCCTATCAGCTGCGCCACCGTTGCACAGTTACAGCATTGTTCGGCTCGGTGATCCGTTCGTTACTGTGGTATAACACAGGGAGGCATCAGCCCGTGACTTTGTTCTCAGAATCGTATAGCAGATTTGGACACAGATTTGTGACGAGCGTTCTATACCACCAACGGGGGTATACATCTTATTTTGAATGACCACTGCGACAAAGTATCCTTCCCTAACAAGGAAGGTCTTCCAGGGCGTGGGACGCTTTTTGAAAATGGTTTTTTGCATGGTGTAGGGGCATGAGCACTGAGTATATAACTATGGTCCTTTTCCGCTAAGTGGCCTTCTGAATGCCAAAAAAGGAGTGAAAATGATTTTGCCAGAAATGGCCGTTTTAACTCATTGAGCGTCATTCGTTTCATTCATGGCGTCGACTATCAGCACTATAGAAGGGGCCAGCGGAGGCGACATTGAAAAGAACGTGAACGGTATTCATAAAAGGAACCCACATGTTGAAAA
>UZAF01016462.1:9953-50023 GCA_900617895.1 Haemonchus placei
GGGACCAGCGTCATACTGAGGGCAGACTGGGTGATGGAGAATCCTACTTCCAAAAAAAACGATTGAAACAACAAAAACAATTACTGAGTAAGGAGCGTACCATCTTTACCAAGTATGAAGTTGCGATCGAAAGCGTATGTTAATCTGCAACCACAGCAATACTCTCCAATTAAACTGTGGGAAAAAGATAAAACCCAAAGAGATCGACTGATTCCTGGCCTGGCAGTGTTAGGATGTACCGACCTTCACAGATTCTCTTCCTTACCGAAACTTGCTCAAATTTTAAATAGAATCCCAAACCGACCACTAATACACACCAAGAGCTTTTAGAGCTAATTCACGAAATCTAAAAACCAATTGAAACCGATCGGCGGTTCAAGCCCTGACCTCCTTCATAAAGGTAAAAGTAAAGTTCTTGGCATAACCAACCCTGTCTGAGGGATGCGCCCTCCCATTCGACTTCCATTCGAAACGTAGTGGCGTATTGAATGTATATATGGCCTATTCAATGACTTGCGGTGGCCAGCCGATATACAAGTCAGTGCTTTTGTCCTCCCAAACGAGTCTGATACCATACCGACCTTGACCTCCCATTCGACTTCCATTCGAAACGTAGTGGCGTATTGAATGTATATATGGCCTATTCAATGACTTGCGGTGGCCAGCCGATATACAAGTCAGTGCTTTTGTCCTCCCAAACGAGTCTGATACCATACCGACCTTGAAGGGAAGGAAGGCTTACGTGGTCTAGGCGGATATCAATCTGAAATTTGAACAACTGACCATGCGTGTGAGGTAGTGCGCCACTTGCCACTACATCACCTCCTCCACTTTCTTTACCGAAAAAAAAAGAAAAAAGACGTGAATGCCCAACCGAAATCCTCCGTAACACTGGCTTACTGCTGGTAGAATCAGGAAGAAGGATAGTCGTCTCTCGTTAGGTCCCTCCGCAACACCCCCAAATAAACTGCGGCCAGCCATGTACTGCTTACGCGTATGTGTCTTTACCGGTGATGTCCTTTTCATTCACGCACATAATCAATCAGATGATCAATTAGCGATCAAGGTTACGGTATTTTCCCATGACGTACGTGTTGGCGACGGTGGTGCGAACTCGTCGATGCGAACATAATTCCGACAAGCGGCGGCTACTTTGGTTCGTGCTTTTCTGCCTGTACATCCCTTGCATTACGGTTTATTGATCGTAAACAAAGTTTTGGGGTACGTACATTAGTAGCGAGTGGGCAAAAGTTCCTACACCAACCTGAATTCCCGACTCTTCGTGGTCCACTGATGATATCAAAGTCGTCTGGGATGATGAAAGCCCATACTTACTTGAAAGTCTTGCAGCTTCCGTAAGCTATTGCGCAGGACAAACACGAACTGGAGGGGTCGCATAGGGATTTCGGCAGTGTAGGTTAGGTGGCTAAGTGGGTGGGTGTGGAATAGTCATACTTTTAGACTACTATAAACACTCGCTCCGGAACCCTTCATGAAGCATCACCCGGACATTCAGAGTATGAATCATCCCAACGACCCTATATTTTCGGAGTGCCTTTTAGTCCGGTTATTTGAAGATTTTATGGAAGTAGCTAAACTATAGAACATTCTCTACAACCCGGTAAACATATAATGGCTAGTTATCGATTGCCGGAGAATCAATATTGGCTCTAAATTTGGTCTAGTAAGACGTAGGCGCTTTCGGGTACGGATTTAGACGAAAAAAGAAAGCTTCATCCCTAATACTTTTATACTTTCATCACTTGAGCCAACGAGTTTTCTTTTCTGACTAAACTTCCTAGTCATTCGAGAGTCAATATGCATCCCCATTTCTGAAGATCTGTGACGTCGGTTGCTTAACTTTTTCATTTCTTTCTTGTTGATTTAATTACCTTTCATTATCCTATCCATGCGTACATATTTATAATGGCTAATTATTCAGCTATGACAGTAGCCTTTGTGACCTCCTTACTTTTTTATCACGAAAGAAGTCACATAAACATTGGGGAAAGATAGAAATATAAAAATATTATGAAAAAAATGTCCGTTTGCATCATAAAAACACTGAAAGTGATGTGTTCATCCATACATTTGTTGTACGAGTGCATATGTACGAACGTGCACTAATACGGAAAAAAGAATTATTAAATCTCTTCCTCCTCCCTCCTCACTCCCACTCAGAATCCTAAATGCATCCTTGACAGAAGTTTCTCCTCCACACTGACTTCGATTACCTATCCGTTGTGCGAGAATACTCCCGAAAATAGCTTGTTATCTACCCAATGTACCTGTACAAATGGAGAAGTTGAATTGACTAAAGGGTTCCATTGAGATTCTTTGGAGCTAATGAGCTTCGGAAATTGTTTTAGCGCTTGAAAATCTTGCCTTCTAGGCATCTCAAACATTTGGGAGAGTGCTTGTCGGTTAATAAAACCCTAGCGAACATGGCTCTCGGTGGCTGAGGCAGTCTCTTAGATCGAATGAACTCAGTAGACTTCAGTAGCTTTAGTGGATTTCGTCCAGTTTCTTGCGGTACTTCTCTGCGTTCGAAGTTTCTTTGGGTTCCATGTTGCCGAATCCAACTAGCCCACCACAAAATTGATGTTCCAAGTTGGCCCCGCTGCACATTTAACTGACTTCAACTCGTAGAAGGTTAATTCTTCTCTGGACCCATTTTCCTCCAAGTTTCGGAACTTATCGAAACGCCGGAGCCGAGTTACGGTAGTGTCAGTTGATAGCGATGTAAACCTATGACCTGGAAATCAGCTCATTAAATACCCAGGCTTTCTAGCCTGGCTTTGAACAAATAGAGACTTTCATAATGGAGCCAAGTTGTTATACCAGACCCTTCAAGGAGATTAATAGGAACTTGTAGATGAATGGTCAACTTCCGTTTACTATCAAGTCCACGTACTTCTTCAAAAGCTTTCACAATCAGAAGGTTCGGAACGCCTTCACAATCATGAAGAAAGTCGAATGCGGGGCGTATACCAAAGTGGAATGCCTGTTTCTGAGGCCTTCTATTTTTCGTTCGAGCTGACATATTAAGTTTTAAACTCCTTTTCTCCTCAATATTAGATTACCAGAGCTTTTCCGAATTTCACTGCCGAAAAATGGCTTCTTGTTCTGGAACAGTGAGAGATGTTCCCTCATTTGTTAGCAGTGATGATCGGATGAGACAGCTCTTGCCATCCGTTACCTAATAAGTGTTATCTTGCGGTCAACGTGCTAATCCGGTCGTACGCTACCAGATATGAACGGCGATAACCCCACGACAGGTCGCTCTCATCAGCAAACATCAACACTTGTCACGTACTAATCACTCTGACACTCAGCACCCAACTACCATTGCCATACTCTCTCACACCTGGGTAATCCATAAGTCTCGGACAAAGCTTAGGAAGTTTACTTAGTCATTTATTAACTTATCAATCCTTTGTGCATATAAAGGCAATAAAATGGCTCCTATAGAGTTCAACACTTATTAATTAAAAAATCGATTAAATCTTTTGAAAATCAATAAAAACTGCCTCATGTTCTGAACATTACTGGTGAAGATTTTTAGTTACAGAAGGGTCGAATCCAACCCTTTCCCCTCCCCCCCTCCCTTACTCAGAAGCGATTAGTAGAACATAGAGAACAACTAGAAATGCACTATAAGTAAACAAAGTATTGGTAATGGCCTAGGGGTAATAGAAGGCCAGAATTAATTGAAGAAACGGCTGACTATCACAGCGTTCATACTTTGACTTCGCGGTCATGAGGTCCAGTGGCATCTGCCAGGACATAGCCCAGGACGTTTCAGTGTTAAGAGCTCAGTACGATTCCCCGCCTAACGCCCCAGCTGCTAGAACGCGGCCGAAGACCTAAAGGTTGCCTACTTTTGAAATCTGTTAGGGTATTAGGTGAGGAGTGGATTTTCCCAGAAGGTAGAGCTGCAGATTATCCTCCTGACTTTTACAAATGTTGAAGAGTGTGTTGCATAGTGCAAAACAATCAGAAAGCTCTTATCATGTGGGTGTAAGAGTTTTAAAGCAGCATTAGGGAATAACCCTACAAACTAATCAACGGAGTAGGTCTACTTCGTTGAAAGAAATTGATTTTCAAGCTAAAACATTAGGAAGCTGAAAAACATTTCCCTTGTTCTCTCTGCTACTCTGTCATCCACGTCGTCCTACGATTAATCCTTGGATGCCCTTAGAGTGCGCGTGTCCGGATTAGACTAGGTGGTGAGAACACTGATCGAATGTGTGTAGGTAGCTAATCCATTATGCTCACCAAGTCCGACTGGTAGTAGCATGGCAGACTTCTTCACCAACTAATGGACCCCCACACTGCAAACAGGACTAGGTAGCAAAGGAATTTGGGAAACGAATCAGCTTGGATATCACTAACTTAAAAAAATCGTGACCCAGAACGGAGAACAACGTCTTTAGGCAGTGTTCAATCCCGTTTGGGGATACGCTCCGGTACTCAATTTAAATTAAAAATAGTCATGGCGTAATGAATGTGTATGCCCTATGGCTTCTTTTAATGTTCAGCCAATGTACAAGCTAGTACTTTTATCCTCCCAGACCACTCTGAAGCCAATCCACTCACCCAGGAGGGATGGAATGCTTGGCTTGCCTAGGCAAACACCCCGGATTCGAACTTGTGACCATCCCCGTAGAATGTGCGCCAAGAGAGGCTATACCATCTCTTCCTCATTTAGGAACGAACGATTGATAGATGAGCCCGAACTCTTGAGTCATAACCTCAACAACCCTTACCTTCTGGAATTGGATTGTGTAGATGAATAGTTTCTCATGGAGATAATTCCACTTCACCTATTTCTCACTTTCCATTGTTTAAACCCAATCAAATAACTGGTGCGAGCTTTTCTAGGTGTACACCCATTCACTTGGTAAGATCTACCGAGATCATCTTTGTTACGGGTTCGTGGGAGAACTCGGGCAAAAACTCTAAATGAATTCAAAAAGATTTTTCTGGAGCAGCTCTTCTTCAAGAATTTCCTCAATTGATAATTTTTCTCTGGTAGCTACATCGTTCGCTTGACCATTTCCCTTTTTTCTGAAATTTTGCTTTTCTTCTTCATCAGCATTCCTGTTCTTTGCGCTCTCATCGCTGTTGCAGTGCCTCCTGGAAACGTCCTCATGTGTCGTCTTGTCTCTTCTAATAAGACTCCAGGCATCAATGAGTAAAATCTGTTGCAATATTAATCTCCGTTGTCGTTAAACTTTGATGAAAGGCGCGAACGCAATCCCTCCTACAGCATTCATACACATGCCCCTCATCGGCACTATTCACCAGACCCATTAGGACAGAATAAGATCAAAGAAATACATGGTGAATCTGCATAAAAGAAGAATGGAAATGGAAGAAAAGAAATCTCCCCAGAATGGCAGACATGAAGGGAAAGTTTGATTCAAAATATATACGGTATCGCCAGCTTCAATGGATAGCAAGGGTTTATGAGCGAATGGGTAAGAAGATGGTGAATGGCTTTTTCACCATTTGTAAGGTTCATGGATCGAAACCTGAGCCCTACATCGTTAAAGTGAACCGTGTCCCTTACTTAGTACTGTCAAACTAATTCGAAAAAGCAAAACAAGAAAAACCTTCCACGTGCGGCCTTCACAACTCTGTGGTTGAACAGAATGGTTATTCTAATCACAAGATCTCGTACTTTATGCGAAGTGGAATGCGATGGATACCCCAGAATGGGTTAGGTGCATATTTTTGAATCACTTCTTCCATTCAAGCTGTAGACCTTTCCTTTCCTTCCTTCCTTTCCAGTTCCTGAGCAGCACGGTTAGGTTTGCAGTTACATACCCACCACATCCTTTCCCTCCTCAACCTTTTGCATGAGCGAATCACTTCAGAACGATAGCGAAATAAGACACATGATGGAGAATCATGCCTAAGGCCAAAGATAACCGGGATAAAAGACCCTGGAACACAGCCTTTCTAGAAGAAGAAAGCCTCTCATGTGTTGGGGTCAGCTAGTTAACGTTGAACTGACTTTGTATACATCTATTTTGTTCAATCAGACGAGTCTCGTACCAAGTGGCCTTGCCCGGAAAAACAGGGTTTGTGATAGTCTGACAGTCCTGAACGGATCCGATCTGGGAATTTAAGTTGCCTCAGAGGCAAGGTTTCTGGGGCACTACCTCGTCTATGCCAGGGAATCGAAGTTGGCTCCGTATACTTTATGCAGTGCCAGAAGCACATACTAGCATAAAGATTCTGTTCCTATTATCAGTTTGCTCCTTAGTAAGCTGCTTAGTTGGTATTTGTATCATTTAGCAAGCGAAAAACTTCATAAATCGTTGTAAATTGTAATACACATATTTGACACATCACATTTTATCACGAAATAGAGCGTGGGCAGCACGTTGGCAGGATCAAAACACCTAGCAGCAATCGCTTTGTCCTTATCTTGTTCATTAGACAGAGCATTTGATTTTCAACAAAAGAAAAAGCGTAAAGAGCTTAGGAGATAGGGGGTGTTGGGTGGGTGGAGTAAATCGCATTTCATCTCCGAAACGTTTTTTAATGCAGCCCATACATCCAGCTGAACTTCATTCTTTACAGGCGATGATGGAAATGGCGCAGCCGGTCCTGTTCGTACCACCGGATCTCGTCGAACTTCTGATATATCGAGTAAGTTGTATTTTAGAAATCCTTCATTATACTGTGAGGTAATGTTGCGAGGGAAGTATTTGTCGCAAAATTCGCAGTCGTCCAGGTTTCTCTCGGAATTTTCTAGTAGCTTCCATGGGGCTTTTGTCTATGGCCACTGCCCAGTGTATACCACATCCGGCTATCTCATCCTTGTTTACTTACCATATAATGACCGAACTGGCTATCCATACTCAACACGCACTTTAACTCTAACTTTACTGGTTCGAATTCGAATTTTCCACAACTGGGACCCATTGAAACATATACCAAGCATTCGGCCCTAAAGCCTCTTCTACGCAGTTCTGCGCACACTTGCCCCAACGCTTCACGAAACGGAGATATCATAGCATCGACAGGTAGTTTATGCACATGAAATTGAGCAAGGTCGTTTCATAATAATTCCAAAATAAAAACCAAAAAATCCTTCATATTCCACAACTTATTTTCGTAAACACTCGGAACTTGGCTAGGTATACGACCAAGACGATTAATAGAGAAAATCCATAGAACTGTTAGTAAGCTCAAGCAGAATCTGAGCTTAACCTCAAGAGCATACACCATAAAACATTATAAGTAGAGCTAGAATCGTCATGCTAATCGGTGGAGCAGGTAGAAAAGCAGAATGTAGCATTTCCCCACATCAGAATACCGGTGGGGAAGAGACGTCACCTTGCATAAGAACTATCTTGAGAAAATGTTCTGGTTTACCTTTATTCCTACGCCAACCCTTCCAACACGTAAACCTCTCCTAAACAATTACAGATGACTCCTTGGGTCATACTGTAATTGTAGGTATAAACCTCGGCAATAGTCATGATAGGCACCGAATGGACGATACGTACTGTTTGGTGGTATATATCCTTACCATTGTCGAGCTTCATAGCCGCCTTCCGATTTATCCATGAGCCTTTGTCCGACTTGCTACGTGCCTAGTCGAAACAACCAGACATTGTTTTTACTAGGAGATTACTCAACAGGTTTTTCAACTCGCTTCTGACATTCTCTTCAATGAGTAAAGCTGATGATGCAGTTCAGTTGAAGGCTGAGTTTTTGCTCCACCTTCGATTTCAAAAAAATGAAAAAAGGGAAGACCTTTCCAACACATAACGAATGACGGCGTTACATTTCAAACAATACGAGAAATCGCCTTGTTGCACGTGATGCTGACACTTTACCTTTACCTGTAGGTTTCTGAAGGGTAGATCCTTGGTTCCGACTACCTACTGTATTACCTGAGTCTGGTGATGCTGATTCCACAGATGGGGAACTACCTAGCCAGGAGAGGAAGGCCTTATGTGGGCAGTTTATGAACCTGAATTTAACGGATGTCCCAATGCACAAAGATGTAGGTTCTATTTCAATAGTTCAAGGCGGTACTCAGAGACGATTAGTTTTTATCTTGTACAGGAGGGATGCGACTTTAAGTTTGTCTGAATTGTCTTGAAACGATCTTTTAGATCCAAGTAGCAGTGGAACTTCAATTTCCCGGCGAGATCTGTCTTTCGTTTTCCTACAATCTATTCCTACAGCGCGGTAGCTACCCATTAACCTTATCAATTTCCGAATTCCCAGGAGCTCTGCAGTAATTAAAATGTTATCGCGACAGAAGTTCTGCTCTGCACATCTCCCATCGTTAGCAGCTTACATTGGAGCAACTGGCTACTATATTGCTGTTGAGTTCAGAAGTCCTGTGGCAGTGCTTTCACTTCAAGCAGCCTAGTTGCAGCACAGTTTCGAAGGCCCAAAATAATTCAAGAAAAAAGAATTCTTGGTGTTAAACTGCTCAGAAAGTGACTCTCTGCTAGGCAGGGCTGCCTCTTTTGAAAAATTCCCATAAGCCACGGTTCATCATATCCTTCGGGTAAACCACGAGAGATCACATGCTAGCTTGCTCCCTATGGATTTCCCCGTAAACGGTACCTTGACCCTGGCCAAACACTCCCTAGTTGGATCTCCTAGACCTGAACCAGGTGATATGATAATGGTCACTGCTTCCAATTTGAACAAACGTGGACTAATAGATATTCATTTTTTGAGCCCTATAGAGATTTTTTTAGAGATTTTGTTATTACTTCTTCAGGTGGATACGTACGCCACAATGGGCTGGGCGGATGCGCTGGCATTGAGCATGGAAGTGGATTCGTCGTTCGCCATCGTCAGCAGTGAGTGATGGCTTGTGATTGCCGTTTGTCACGGCGCAATCCTTTCTTTATGAGATGGAAATGAGTGAGAAGAATAAGAAGAAGAAGTCAGTCCATTAGAGGATCGGCGATCGGTCAGCGATGGTGGCTGGCTGTTCGTTCGCCATTCGCCGCTGTGCAACCGTCGCTGTCACCGCAGCCAGTTCTTCTCCATCCCGCCCGATCCATCCCGTATTGTCGCAGATGCAGCTGATAAGCATTGACTCATCTAAACAATCGTTGTTGGGTAACGTGCAAAACGGTGATGTTGGTGAGGCCGAGAAGAGGGCTGGGCTGACTCAGGGTCATGCTTGTCCTTCTCCCCATATTGCTACCCCTGGTTACCCAGAACATTGATCAGCTACCGTCTTCCAGCCCATTGATTGAATACCACTAGCGTTTAGCCCGATCAGAACATCAAAGCCAGCTTTTTTTCTTGAAACAACTTTACAAAGCTCCTGGTCGCATTCTGGGAATGTTCTATTAATCTGATTAATGAGCTGCTCTTAGAATTAGCATTGATAAAAGGTTGGATGCAAAAAGTCCTTCCGTGATCCATGCATATTATTACAATGCTAAATACAGTATCTTTAAATGTGGTCTATGTATATGGCTAGCGAATTTTAAATAAGTCAATCTAATCAGCTGATTCCATAATAAATATAATTCGACAAGTGGAACAGCCATGTTGTTTAAGATGTATTCGTTTTTGTTTCTGCTCATGCCAACGGCAAGCTAGTTCAGGGAATATTTCAGCTTATTTTTAAATTTTTGACAATTTTCCCATTAAAACGCTACGAATTGCAAGAGTTTGTATAGGCCAAAGTCATGCTGAACCATTTTGTCAGTACTCTGAAAATCTTGGGTAAATCAGGTATAGAAATCAGGTCGTCTTAGACTTTTTCGCTCCCCGAAGTTCTAAGGCTAACCCATCCCTTCGATTATCGATTTTACCGACGTGCCACTGGGTGCAATAAACCGATCAGAGACGATCACTTCCTTCGTTCCTGAAGTAAGGCGGAATCTCAGTTCAAAACTCACTTTTCCCACTCACCAACGAGGATTGATATTCCACAGGATCTGGAGAGAGAGAGCTGGACGAAGTAGAGCTAGTCAACGGGAGCCCCGATTTGGCTTGCACAGATCACCCAGTGTTTCTGGAGTGGGAACACTAAACCTCATAGCCGTAGATTGTATGACCGAGAAAATGGACATACAAGATCTCTGGTGTCAGGGGATTTGTTCGAGCCTATCGGACAGCTTAGATAGTCGGACCTTCCCTGGATGCGCTTCGCTTGTAAGTTACGCTTCACATGCTCATGCTCTATGTTTGTTGTTGAGTTTTCACCGGCTTCATCTGAATACTGTCTTTTTTTCGAAAATTCATCGTCACATTTGATAGCACCTTCTTCCTACCGTAATTCGATCGGTAATTGTGTCAATTTCGATCTCAAGGACAGACCTTTTGCGAGAACTGCTTTTCATGACTTGCTGGAAAATGAACTTTCCCGAAGACCTTTTGCTGCAAAGGTGGCCATCGAACCAACGTTAGTGTACCAAAGAAATACTTTTGATGCCTCCTCATGCAGAGCCATGATTTTCTGCCCTACTTCACCACACCCCTCCCCGGGCTCCTTTCCATTCCTGTCGGTCCCCAAATATCCATCCAACAACAAATATTTCCTTTGAGAAATGTGCATACTCATTACTCCTTGGCTTCTTTTGGTTTCTGATTCTGTGATTTCGCTCAGGTAGGCGACATGTAGGAAATGAAAGGGTCCAGAAGCCTTATTACCAAGAAGCTTGACTTCTACTTGGATCGTTGGAGGACTGTACTTGCCCTCCTTTAGCTGCTCTTTCTTTTTGCGCTGTATCAACCATACTAGTACAAGCAATTTGAACCTCTCCGAGGACCTGGGATTCAAAGCCCCTCCTCAGAACATGCCAAGTGTTTCTACGATAACTCCTCCGTACCCCCTCATGAAGATTTATTAATGAGTGACTCACTTCCCTGAAAGTATCCTCCCGGGTCCTGTCTCCTACAAGTACCCTCCCAGTATCATACTATCGATTACCATGTATTCATTGATATTCCTAAATCCTTTTCTGTTCTCCACGATCGTCCCTTCTACTAAGTGATGTTGCAATGCAGTCGTGTTGACTACTGGGCCGGATTTCCGTATAAGAAGATTAGCAGAGAAAGAAGTCGTCCTTCATCGGAAAATCTACAGCATCGATTACAAGCCTAATCCACTGTTAAACGTGTCTTCTAAAGAATTATCATCCCGATTAGTCGAAATAAAGCTTTCAACAGATTGATTTTAGCTGAACACGATTAGGAGCTGTGATGTTTGTCATAGCGCTCAATGACCATTCTACCTAGCTACCTCTACTCAAGGGCAGCAGTACATCAGGCTCTGCTTATATTTCAGCGACCTGTCGTCTACTAGCAGCTTCATTTCCTCAGGGTTTCATCCCATTTGTGTCCCTTTAATAAGCGCATCCGGCGGCCGCGCACCTAATTGATGTCAGTTTCAATCAGTGTACGCGTCACGTCGAATAAGTAGCTACAATACGCCAGATGACGGGGTCAAACCTTTCAGGAACGGGGTACACGTGTATACAGCTGCGACCCATCTTCTTCCTGTCTTGAAAGCCTATACATTGAGGATTGTCTAATTTCAACTGACTGGGGCACCTATCGCCCGCCGGCAAGTGTGTCTTCTGTTGAGGACTCTTGCTGAAATTGAATCCGCTGTGGCCAAATAGAGCAGATTCCCAGCGATATCCGCCATACATGCCGGCTTAGGCTGTCAGCTGGCGCGATTCCATGGCATGACATCGGGATCAACCGAAAATCCCATGTTCGGATTACTGCCCTAGCAGAAAACTGGCAACATGGGCACTACTTGAGTTAAGCGTAGGTCATGCTGAGGTTCAGGGTAGATGAGTTCCATTGACTAATCTGGGTAGACGACTTAATTGCAAGGTAACAAGTTATTGTTTCATTAAGAAGATTGTAGACGGTAGTTCATTGGCGGACAGCATCTCAGCAGGTGGATTGGGCAATGTTTCTGCGCTAGTGGACACGAATGGCAATTAGAAATCGAAGAATTGTCGTCGTCGCCCACGACTGCCTTTCCTACAGCACAACACTACGATAGAACCAGCCACCCGCGAGACGCGTAAAACATGTGTGGATAAATATGGGAGAAACGAGTGTGGTGCGACTGGAGCGCCAAAATTGCCGTAAGCTGCCTGGCCCGTCTCGTATGGGAAAAGCTCGTAGAGGTGGTTGCATTCAGCCAGAGTGAAATAACCTCCCCATTGTTGCAGCCGGCCATGCGGGGCGGTCAAGTCCTGCTACTGCCGTCAGAACCGGGACATTCCGATCTTTGAACAGCAAAATATTACAGTTTCTCGAATTCTGTTTGTGTGTATATGCGCGGATTGCTGTGCATCGCCGTCGGCCGCTCCAACCGCCTGCGCCCCCTCGGCCGCTCCCGCCCCCTCGCCCGACGTCGTCGTCGTCGTCGTCACTACCGTAACCCAGGAAGGCCAGCCGGCACATGTGGTTGGCCCCGCCTTTCATCGGCTGTGCGTCCCCGTCCGTCCGTCAACCCATCATCTATCGCTAACTCATCGCACAAGGCTATCGACACCTACCTGTGCTCAGTCAGTACCTTTGAGACTTCCCATATAACCCAAGTGGTACGTCGTGGTCGTCGTCGCCGTCTTCGTCATCATTGTCAGAGCTACCAAATCTTGCCGTTCAAACTGGCGACCATCTGTATGCGGGGTGGTTTCGAGCGATTCGAGCTCTCGGGACCATCCGAAGAGGAATGTCCATTGGACTATTGGTCAAAGAACGCTACTATTGAGAGCCCTGATAGTGAGTTGGTTATTTGTACTTGATTCAATTGTTCCCCTTAAGGGATTGCCATTTCTGATAGGTGACGTTATTTTCTGCAGATGTTCTATTCATATCCTTTTTAAGTCTATACATTCCCCACTTCTCGATCTCCCTAGCTTCTTGTTAAGCTAATCTGGAGAGTTGTGCCAAGTCTACGGCTGCATTGATTATTCTAATACCATACCAAGGAGATAAGCCGTTATCTCAGCTGAAACCTCGTCAGGTTACTTTTTGAACTGACTGCGTAGTAAATGATTTCCCTACAATCTTCAACTACTTCCGTCTGACAACTCTTCTACTCATTCCTTCCGCTCTTTTCTCCTCTTTTACTCATCTCCTATTGAATCGATGAAGAGCATATTTGAAATGCAAAAAGAGCACATTCATGTGTAATACTATCGATTCACCATGTTTTTTTTTTCAAATAGTTGTTTCTATTGTTTCAAAAACGACCCACCACCTCGCTTTTCGACCACCATTTTGGGGCATCCCTCTCCTCCCGGGTCGTTTGATTCGGATCATGATGGGGGATAACCATGATGCTACCGAAATGAAGAGATTAATTCTTGATGCCGGCTGCCAGAGCCGTTTTTGTCGTTGGCCAGCTTTTAGCGGGTGGTGGTGGTGGTGGCGGTGGTTCTTGAATGAGCCGCTTTCACTAGGTCATTCAAGAGGTCGTTAACTTGGCTGCTAATCATCATTCTTGGCCCGGCTATCATTAGCGCTCTTCGAAACCCCTGCTTAAACCCCCAGCTCGCGCTATAACTATTTAAGACTCGATTCAGCACCTGCTACCCCTGCTGCTTGAAGTATCCGACTCTCGTTCTGCTGCTGCTGCCACTGCCCTCGTCGAACCTTCCTTAATCCAACACTTGAAATAAGAACCTTTGGAAAGTCCCTTGGAAAAAAAGCTACTCGAAATGAAAACGAGCCCCACCAGGCGACAAATTTGCTATTGCTGCTAAAACAACTGTGATTTGTCCCCTCGTTGCTTTCCCAAGAGAAATCATTGCCGCCTGCACGGCCCGAGGGTTGTTAACCTAAACTTTACGAGTATGTTTGGCACTCCTTAGCCTGAAATGGGCTCAAATCTCCCTACATCTACCTCATTTATTGATTCAGAGAATTTCAGAGAATCGTTCCATGTCGATTTGTGCTGCTTGTCAGCTCGGTGAGTTCATGCCTTTCTTATCCACTGAGCTACTCAATGTCTCTCTACGGTATCTAACTGAATAGTTTTGTTTAGAAATCGCCGATCGTTTTATTCTACGAGTACATCCCAACCTGGAATTTCACGCTTCATGCCTCAAGGTAAGTAGCGATCATTCATCTGGAAATTCGCCCCGTCACCGCTCTCTAGCCCTCCCTCGTGCTGAGGGGACGGGTAGCCGGGTTGAGATCAAATTTCAACAGGGAATCGAATTCTCTTCGATTTCACCTGTAACACCCCCCTCCAGTGTAGTGAAAACGACTCGAATGACTGTTTTAACTTTACTATGTGGTAAAATCCGAATGCTATGCGTGATGTCATTAACAATTCCTGCCACCTGTGGGTACGCTACGACCCTAAACTGACCAATTGATGAATGAATGATGCGTTTTCATAGGTGAATACGTTTCAATTGAACCGTGTATGACATGCTTCAACTAACTTCAATAGCTTCAATAGTTAACTGACTCTGATCTGACTTCAGTGTGCCGAATGTTGCCGACCGTTGGATGAGTCCTGTACGGCATTCGTACGGAATGGGGTCACTTACTGTAGAGAGGACTACTACAGGTTTGTTTCGTATCAGCTTGAAGTCTTCTCCTGCTTCCTTACTTTACTCTGCCACGTTTTACTACAACTAGGGTTTCGAGTATAACTGGATTCCTTAGGCTTGTATTGTATCCTCGATCATTCTGCTCGACCAGCTTAATGCTCGATCAGGTGGCCCTATAAGGAATCACCTGCACAGGAACGGACAGTGGCAAATCCCTCCTAAAGAAGGGCTCCAAAAGGAACTTTCATTGTTACTTGTTCTTTATTAATTCACGTATCCAAGTAGTAATAGGAATACCTCCGAAGAAGGCTCTAGTGCTCAGCCATTCCGCACTTTACAGCCTTCTCCAGCAGCTCGTTTGAGCTGGATACTCTAGAATTGTTTCATTTTCTTGCTATGAATGCTGTCCAATTCGGATCTTCATAACTTCGTAGTATCTCACTTCCGATCCTAGTCAAACAACCAACTTGTCCTCCACCCATGGCAATGGGTCTTGCTAGGAAAAAACAGGAGGGAAACGGTTTTAGGAGAGCTCCCGAGTTGTTTTGTGAATCGATTTCCGTTCCAGGCTAGACAGTTCCAGAGCTATATCCCAGCGCTAATGCGAGCATAATCCTCGGAAGTGACTGCCGCGCAAGGCATTTTCCATTCAAAAATCGCTATGTTTTCATTTTATCTATGAGAAACTCACCTTGGAACCCTTTTGAATCATCTATTAATTCCGCTTTGGGGGTTCCTTCGAATTTTCGTAATTTTTTCCATTCCTTTCTTGTTTGCCTCAATACAACGTTACGCTGCGATCATTGTTGACCTTTGCAAGCGTGTATCTTCTTCGTCTTTTTCTTAGGTCGTTGACGATTGCCGAACACGTATGAAGGGGGAAGTGTCCGAGTCGAGAGGGCCCTTCTCCTCTTACCTATTCATTGTACGGCCTATTCATGAGCCGCCTTACGTACACATCAGGGTTAGGGTAGCCGGAAGCTGCGGGCTGGCCGGTGATCGTCGACCAGTCAATTCGGTTCACCTATTTGATTGAATTAACCAAAACTTCCCTGGAAAAGTTAGATAAGGGGTCTTCCGGTGAGATGATGCCAGTGACCTTTCTCTAGATTACGGTAAGCATTTGTTTGCACAAATATGTATACCAGTACCTTATACTAGTAGATTAATGCCAGTAGCGTGTTCACACCTACACAGGCATATTCAGTGCGAATTTCTCATGTTCATATTGGGGCCTTTGTTGTACCGCTAGGATAGCGGCACGTGTCTATAGCCGTTATTTGGGGTTCCCTCACACATCCCCTGACTCATAGCCGACGGTGATCACTTCCACTTCGAACACATGTGCTAATCGTGGAAAATTGTACTTACTCACTGGGCGACAAGACCTTGGGGATTCCATGAAAAGAGAGAAAATTATGTCTACCTGGGGACATGGCTGGGTAAGGAGGATAGTGATTAGACTCCCTAGTGTTTTCCCTACGTGAACGCTCGATGGAACACCAGTTTCTTGCAGAACTCCCACAAATTTGAATAATTACTTAGGGACGAGCTGCTGGCCACTTGATAACAAACAATCTTTCCTGAATGCTTAACCATGTAATTTCCTCGTTCTTCTAGACGCTTGTGACATTTCTCCCATCGATTGTTGTCCTTTACGTCTGAGATTACGAGATTGTCCTATTAACGGACAAATTGAGTAATGATCTTCGAAAACTAAGTCACCTCCGTTCCTGGGAAGGTCCTCCCGGCACCATATGTATCAGGTCCTCACAGACCGGAAGTAATGCGGTAATAGAATGGACTACAATTCGGCTGCTTTTGACCAACAGGAATGTGACGCCATTTCAAGGTTACCGTATCTGAACCCCTTTCATAAGTACCGCCATGTGGGTCCGGAAAACGGTCAGAAGCAGGTCATGCATAGGACTGTTACATAACTAATAAGAATGTGTTTCTAGGCTTTTCGGCACCAAATGTAGCCGTTGTGATTTACCGTTCGACCGGAGCGAGTTGGTAATGAGAGCTCGGCATGCTGTCTATCACGTCGCCTGTTTTTCCTGTGTGGCATGTGAACGCCAGCTGAAAACTGGTGATGAGTTTCAGGTAAGAAGAAAGGGATTGATAAAAATTTTCGATGAAAATGGGATTGAATATGAATCTTCCTGTTATCTGGGTATGGCAAGGATTACATGCTGTGGATCCATAAATAGTTGGAATCTTTGAGAAAGCACCTACTCAATGGTATAATCATCCAATGTAACAATGCCGATGTAGATGCATAGCTAGGTAGATTTTAACTCATATGTATGGCAGCTGATTGTCATTCTGAATAGGTTGGATGTGTTCACGATGATAATTTCCGCAGAAAATGTCCCAATGTATTAACTAAAAGCTCAACTTCGGACTACCTGTAAGTTTGAAATATGCGCATACAATAATCTAGCCTCGAATCAGCGGCGCCCTGAATTTTGAAAGTTTCTTGATCCTGTATCATTTTCGAGGGCCTGAGTGGCATTGGGAAACGGAAACGGATTTCTACCCAACGCTCACCTACATACATGCCTCAACGAGGAGTATTCTCAGTCAAAATAGGTCTTATCTCAGAGAATAGGGACACCGAATGTTTGAAAGCGATTTAATGTAGAGATTCCCTTTGATTTGACTTGAATCCCATTCTTGTGTCTCTCCAGATTTTCAGCTTACTTGACTGCCTTTCACGTATGTTTACTCAACAGCCGAACTCTCAGAATACAAAAAAATTCTGTGAAGTACTGCTAAATGATAATCGGTTGGGGCGATCTTGCCAATTAACTATCTAATCTCCATACAAAATCAATGCAGATATCTTCTCGAGTTCAATTTGCTCAAAAAGACTTTCGTAATTAACATCGTCTTTTGTTTTTAAAAAGGTGTCAGCATTCATTACCTATACGGGGAATAGAAGACAATACGAAAAGCTCCAGCGATATCCTGTGAAAAGTATGAAATGCCCAGTCCTAAGAGGAGTAGGCGAAGAAAACTTTTGCATTGATTGTTCAATTGTTTCAGATCAAGGGGAATTCTCTGTACTGCAGAGCCGATTGTGAAGCCGGAAATGTACCTGAGGTAGGGTCGTTCTTCCGTATGCTTTCAAGATCTGTCCACAACCCTTTACTTTCAGCCATCCTCCATCCCGACCCCGTCGATGTTCGCCAACGATGACTCGTGGGAGACGTCAACGATGACCTCCTTGGATCATACCAGTAGCCCTCCGCTTTCCGTACGGTAAGGGGTTTCCACCTAGAGAATCCTGATGCTTTAACAATATTCTGCTTGTAGTTCACCTAAATCCGATGACATGAGTACTCCGCAAAATAATGGTTTTCATAACACCAGCGGTTCCTCAGCGGGCTCGTCAGGGAAGAAGAAAAAGGATAAGCAGGTCAGTGAATCGAAAAGTTTGCTCGAAGAGATCCAAGCGATGATTTTGAGCTTCAGACGACAAGGGTTCGAACTGTGCTCAACGAACACCAGCTGTCGATTCTGAAGAAGTGTTACGCCCTAAATTCCCGACCTGACGCCTTACTCAAGGAACAGCTTGTAGAAATGACCGGTAGGTAGCATTTTAAGCCAATAGCCGCAGGCACCCTAACAGGATCGACTTTCAGCATTGAACGCCCGAGTGATCCGGGTCTGGTTTCAAAATAAACGTTGCAAAGACAAGAAAAGGCAGATTCAGATGCGTGATATGGCCGTAAATGCTGAAAAGGTAAGTCCGTTAAGGTTCCTCTTGATCCTCTTGTCACCTTACGTCATCTGATGGGCCAACGTTATTATTATTATCCCGTTGATCCGTTTATTTAGTAGTGACCGTAATTGCACACACACAGAGACATACACAGCCACTTGTGTAAACCATTTGCAATTACACTATTTGCACCAGTTCTTCACTTCCACTTATGACAACGTTAATCCTTAGTTCTGTATGTTCCTTCCACTTATGGCGCTCCAGTCAAGGCTGCATGGGCCCGCACCTGAGCCCACGTCAGGAATCTATTCCCCCATGAAACAGTTGAGGGCTCACCTGACCGGCTTAAAACCATGTGACGAAAATCTCCCTTATCTTTGGATTCAGCCAAGAATTAATCTGGCTAAGCCCGAGTTTCGAAAAGAAATTGATTCCCGATTATGCCCAGAGTAAAGAGCCTTCTCTTACCCTTGGTATAACCCATGGCTCTACCAACCAGAGTTCCATCTCCCCACTAGAGCCCCTAGAGCCCAGTGCCCTTTGATGTGTGTGCAGTGAGGCGATTAGATGAGTATTGTTACCAGCGCTTAGAGACGCAAAACGGCGCAAAATTCAAAACAAAACACTCGTTGAACCGTGGGAAATTTCCCGCATACACTACTGTAGGGGAGAAGTAGGAAAAACAAAACTTCGACGCGTTCGCCCGATCCTTTTCCTCAACGTCGCCCTACTTCCCAATGGGGACCACCACTTTGATCGCTTCTTTACGGTCATTTCGTCCAGAACTCATCGGTAAGTAAGTCTTTTTGGAGACGGCACTTTCGGAGGTTGTAGAAATCCCCCTCCATTGAAAAACAAGGCGTCATCGACTATAATCTAATAACACCGTAACTAGTTCTAGTTGTGTTGTGGTGTGTTTACGGCCTTCGACGAATACCGTACATGTTCCACTCCTCTTCGATACCGTACCCCCACTAATTAGTTTTCTGTGTGTGGCGACGTGCCTGCGCCGCTTCGGACGGACTTGCTCGGACTGTTAATTCGATCATCAATTAGTGGAGCTATGTCTCTGTGATTGAAGCGCTATCTCAGCTCAGAGCGCACTTGGCCCAATATCAGCCCTCAGCTCGATCTAATTTAGGTTCCAGGGGATAACCAAGGGAGAGGCACCAGAGGGAGTCAATCAGAATTCTGCCAGCAATAGCTCTGGAATTTGTCAGCCACTTCTCTTTACTGGGGTAGAGCTAGCGGTAGCGGGTAACAGGGGCCCCGTTCTCTGGTCCTTTATGTACAACATCGGTTTCTAGCAGACATGACACAGATTAACCGCAGAGATATTGACAGATAAGCCGCCGTCGTTATCGAAACGGCGCTGGCTGCGGAATCGACTACATAGAGAAGCACAAGTGTTGAAGAAGGGACAGCCGAGTTGGTTGAGGATCAGAGATAAGCTTTGCAGGCGAATCAGTCCGAACAGACGTCTTCATTCACGCTCATCACATCGTTGGCCATTAATCGTCTCAATTAGCCTCTGTACGACCGCCTGTGATCTGTCGTCAATTTAGCAAAGAAAAAACATTACGTTGAGCGCTTCAGCAACAGTTTTTTTAAGGGGTGGCAAGATGGTGGCACCACCTGGCGACCAGTTCCCCAATTTATGACTGCACCAAATTGTCGCTCATTTTCCCGACCTATCCTCTTCACTAATGGGTGTCGAAAATCGGAGGGACGTCCTTCCGCTTCTAGACCTCCCCTAGATTTGTAATAGAGCAACCTCGAGAGTCCAGAATAAGCTCCGTTCACTTGAAAGTTAACTCATACCCCGTTTCTGGGTTATCCTTCCCTCCTTATGCCCTTTTGGCTCGAATATGTCTGCAGTAAATATCGAGCATAGGCTAAAGCCCGATCATCTTCAAATACAACTTAGAGGACTTAAAATTGATCTTAGAATTTTCTTTCCATGTGGGTAGTCTGCAGTATCAAAACCAAAATATCAGCTGATTCTATCGAATACTTAATTTGGACGAGTTCACTCTGCTATACAATTCAGAGACAACCCGGCCTAGGTCCAGTATAGACCAATAGAGGTGGTTGAAAGGCTATTTTGTTCCATTCAACTCGGCCTGGACGCAATACTTTATGATCCATCTTTTACCTTTTGGCTTCTGGTGGGCATATAGAGGTATTTCCACGAATTCTAGAGTATTCGGTAGGATTACCTCAGAATTTCGCAAGCGAAGATAAGCTGCCGCGTCGGTACACTAAAAATAGAGTTGTAGCTTGACAGGGGTATTTCTGGGTGATGAGCAATCGGCTAAAACTGGCGATCTGTGATGACATACATGTTGCCTACCACTAAGCTCTTACCACATGCTCTCCATGTAGCTTTGCGTCATCGCTTAACTCAGTCGACGCAGTAATCTGTCCAGAGTAACAACGCCTAAAATAGGCAGTAAATTCTGGATAACTGAGGTTTTCGTCGAATTTAGTATCCTGACGTCTGCAGCCAACTTTTACATCGTAGGCTGGGATTCGACGTACAAGAAGGCTTGTTCCACTGGCTATAACATTTGTTTTTATCGGTCTAGTAAACTATGAGGCGATTTTCAGGAGTGGCTCTTTTAATGATTCAGTTAAGTCAGGTTGAGCCATAAATTCTTCTTGGTTGGTAGATAATCCGAAGGATGCTCACGGATAAAGGAAAAGGCTCGCATTCGCTCTATTTGTTCATTATATCTGAATTTGTAAGAGACCAATGATCACCGTTACTAGTAACGTAGGGCGACGAGAGCATCTGGTTTATACTCGAAGCTTGGCTATTGAAAGTAACCTTCAACGGTTTCAAAATTTGGCTTTAAAAAATTTGGCTTTGGCAAACAAAGTTCTAGTTAGGGTAAGACCGGGAGTCGTTTCCGCTTCCATAGTGCCTCACTAAGGTCAAACTCAATTATCCTTCATTTTCTCCTTCTATTTTCTAAAACACCATACTTTGTCTATTCGGAGTTTGGAGAAATATGGGAGATTCCCTACGAAAACCTATTCATCTTGAGCTCAAGGGTTTATATCGAAATTTAACTCTTTATCGTCCTTCAGAACTTTTGCCCAGAGTGAGACTTCCAGAAAGAAGAGATGGACCTTATTGATTTAACTAAAAACCCTAGAAGACTTTTTGAAATTTCTTCTAGCTCAAGTTAAACTTATCTTTTTGCTCCCCTGTAATATTAGGTAAACAGTCAATGCCTTCTTTGAGTTTCCGCTCGAGCTCAATCATTTCCGATTGCTATGTAGGCCAGGTAATCAACTATACTGTATTTTTACTACGTTCGAAGGACCAAAGGTTTTCTCAGGTAGCTCCCGAAAGGCCAATCGGAAGGATCGTTTCACTCTTACGTGGGGAAACAGTGAGATCACAATGGTAGAGTTGTGTGTATGTGGGTGAAAGTGATATGTTTACTCTCACACATCCCTCACAATCTGCGCTGACATACTGCCAGCTTGCGCTTCTCAGGTTCAAGCACCTCTTCTCTATAAATAGAATACGGTGGCACTGGACGGGTGGCACATATGGTGAAGCAAGTGTTGAGTGTTTATGCTGAATAGCCATCGTGGAACGTTTGACCACACGGTGGTGGTGTATGGCTCAATGGGGAAAGGTTTCAAAAACCTCTACGGGATGTCGGGAGTCATATGACAATAGGTGGTATCAGGGACTTAGGATGATGGGCAAGTGCTATGCGACCCTGATGCACTCGTTACATCACTGATGCCCTACTAGGAAGATGATCATGGGGGGATATGCCTATCTTCGGCTCGAGAAGGACACCTGTAATCAGAAAACCAAATAAGATGAGCTAGTCATCTGAAGCCGTGTACCGATCCGGTGGCTTAAGAGGTAATCAGCCCTTTCTAGAGGTCAGCCAGGTGGATCAGCTTCAAAATAGTCCTGGTAGCAGCTCCTACTTGAGACACCCGCTCACAAAAAGAAAGATGGACTGGAGATATCCTCCTGAAAAATCTGGTGACCCGGGATATTTCTCTGGAATTTCTATCACAGTACGGTACTAGTCACCTTTCATTTTCTTCATATTACGCCATGCACATGACTGATTTCCGAAAACATGGATGTCTTTGGAAGCGCAAATTATTTTCTCTCCCTGCCCAGAGTAGGCTACATACTGGCGAGCCCTGTACATGCTCTATGTGGATTCTTTCCCCTTCCAAACGAGTCTATCACTGATACCACAGAGGAGATGAAGGTAACCAAGGTGTGGGGGAACTGATCTCGAGGACGTTTCAGAGGCACATAGTTCCTCCAGCTAGTGCGGTATCTCTGGCAGGCAAACAACAACAGATGATTTTCCCGATAATCTAAACAAACTGGTTCTGGACGCAGCTGTATATCGGGGCGAGTCCCCGTGTCCTTCCTATCGTACAGATGAAGGGCCCCATGCCATGCCCTTCATTGAGCTGAACATGATACCGTATTCCTTACTGGTGTGCATAGCATCTTCTTAGAATAGGAGGACGAAGACGGGAAAGGACGGGGAGCGAGCACAGAGGAGGGGNGGGGTGCTATGACGCAATCCGACCCTCTATTGACTGACTTCGATTTAGGCGAAATGTTTGCATAGCCACCTTCTCGTTTTGGCGAAACGACACGCAAGATTATAACGCGTTCATTTCATTCACTCTTCTCAATCGGGGGGATTCAGCCCCGGATAGCCGCCCCAGCTGGTGGCAGTAGTATCCGCTTGACTGATCGGCGGCTGGTTACGTAACCCGCGCCAGACACTACCCAAACAGCCAGCCCGCTAAAAGTCATAATTAGATGAGATGCATTTAATTAGTGTTGATTAAAGACCGCCGGATGACTTCGTTGAGTTGGCAGGCGGCATGTGAAAGGACTGCATGATACGGTCCGGATAGGGCTAATTGTGTAATTGCACCGATGACATCTGACTACGTACATACACATACACAGGATGACCGTATACGAGGTTGTCTTTTGGCGGTAAATTGGTGGTAACGACCCCCGCGAACACGGCCACTTCGTTTCCGCCTCCATGAACACCGGAATTCCAGTACACTCGGATGGAATCAATAATCCATTCATATGTGTACTTGGAAGTCCTAATGAGTGTCCTTGCTCGGGAAGGATTTCCTATTCTGTCCGGGAGAATTCTGAAGGCATCTGACAGTCCTAGAATAACCGTGTTCTTCTCAGGAACGCGCCCTGAACGGAGTTCGAATGACCGGAGTTGGACCGATGGTGGCTGGTGCACCTACAAATCACGTCGAAACGTTATCGATTGGTCAACCGATCGATATAACGCACTATGCTCAATGGGGCCAATCAATGGACGCCCCAATGGTTGATCCTGCCTCGTTTGGACCACCGCCTCCTGCCATGGTAAGTAAATACTTGTTCAATTCTTTTTGTACATATCTGTTACCGTACTACTTTCTAAACGACGATGCCTTTTCTACCTCTTTAACAACTGGCCGAAATTCAATTGTTGTTCCCAATACCGTATGCGTAAATAGGCCACCGTAACCTTTGCAAAAAATTGACGACGAGCCAATTTTGAAGACGAAACAGCCTTCGAAAAAGTGCAAATCCTGCCATAATCTGTTCAAATGGCCTCAGTCCATTAGAATCGAATTTTAATTACCCTCCTGTGATGGGTCGTTGACGGGTTAGATTTGTCGCAGCTTTTGAGAGAACGACGTAACGACCGGCTCCTAACTGTGACTGGTGGTATCCTATTCGGGTCGCTGGCGGTGAAGATGCGATGATGAGCGTTATGTTAGAGTGAACTGGCGACCAGCCGGTAAGGTGGTAGAGTGGGTGCACACACCTGGCAGGGGCAGATATAGCGGGTTCTTTTGGATCAGCTAGTGGACAGCTGCATAAATAAGCGACACCTCAGGGGTCCTTGAAGTGGCTTGCCTAGTCGTGCAGGCGATTCAAACCCTTGAACCCTTAAGGGGCTCCAGGGGATACACTGGCTCCCATTCTAGATCATATGGGTCCTTAACTCTTACAGCATTCTACCTCTTGAAGAAAATGAGCTTTTCATAGAAAGCACTTATAAAAAACTCTGAATTCGGAACAAATGGAACAGCCTAGCGCTTGTTGGAGTATATGGTTATCTGTTTTTTCTACAGCAATCCTCATTTTCGCTCCTGCCTCTTCAAACGGTGAAGTGATCACATCTGTGCGGAGTGACCGCAATTCCCTAAACATATCTACCCTCTTCAACTGATGTGCCTAGAGTCCTTCCAGAAGTTCGTTCTAATTATGAACTCTACCTATATGGTTTTATATTTATTGAACTTCCTCCATGTTGTGACGTACTGTTCATAGCTGGTGGTCTAGTAGTGTAAACTGCTACTTCAGTACACCTGAGGGGGAGGGGGGGCCATTAGGATTCACAGAGTAATTCCGAAAGAATTCAAAAAGGTCCCACCAAAACTTCGATAAAAGCTAATACGTCGACTTCTTCATCAGTTATAAATGAAATCAAAACTTTTTAACCGTTCAACTCCTAAACTAGTCAATAAAAACGAATACTTTCACCGACTTCAGTATCCGGCTCGGTTCCAGAAACTTTTCCCTGAACTGAGTGCGGTTTGATATTTGCAATTCAATCAGATGTCAAGAGAACAATGAGATGTTTTCTTGTTTTCGTTGAAATACGATCAGCATGACCTATTCCTTTTAAACAATCCAAAGAACAAAAATTCAAAGAGATTTCTACCCTCTTGCAATAGAACATCTCACCGAAGAATGCCATGAATTGGAAGTTCGGATCTGCACGTTCTGCCCATTACCTTTCGTTTGCACTGTGAAGTACTTCATTAGTCAAATAATTTGGTTCAAACTCTAGTAATTCACCTGCCCACATAAAATTGTTTCGGTCCTAGCTGTTTTGAGGTGTTCAGTGGGTTTGTTCTCTCCAAATTCCCTCGAGCTCCCTCTAGAAACGTAGAGGTAATGGGTTAGGAGGTTGGCCCATGACCCATACTATTTCGGCAATAAGGTGGTGCTGTAGAAAAATCATCTATCGACCAGTCAACCGTAAATGGGCGAAGGCTCTTTCAGCTCTTGTAAAACTCGACTTGTTGAGTGTGATAGGTTGAAGGCTTCTTTACCCACTTCTTCCCTCAAACGGAAAGGATTTAGCTAGATCTAATTAATAAGATTGAACCTTAGCAAACGAGACTTTTGATCCAGTTCCAAAACGACAGAGAAAATGACTTCTGCTATGGGTTTATGACGCTACTTCTAATTTTGAAATTTCAGGGTTACACAGAGATCGCACCCGAGCTCGGCTATGGCATGATTCCACCTGGTGGAGCATTCCATGAGTTCTCACCTCATCTACATGCATCCGATCTGTCGTCGCCCAGTTGCAGTGAATGACGACGATAGGCTGGCTGAATACTACCGTATCGATACGAAACCCGCCACATTGCCTTGCCTCTCTCCCAATCGATCGATACTCCAGCTGTGCCGATCGATATCGACTTGTGTGGTCTTTTTGAACACAATCACTTAATACAGACGTTGTCATGGAAGACTCGTCATTCCCATTTTAGCATCCCCGTTTCGCTCACTTTCGTTTCAGTCCTGATGAGAATGGCATCCATCAGATAGGTGTAGTACGAATCAGTTCTTTTCCATCAAAGTTTGGATGCACCTCTGCTGTCTCTTCCTTTTTTCATTTTTTTTCTGTGGACCAATTCTGAATATTCTTTAAATTCTTTTCTTGTGATACGACGCATGTGAACTCTAATATTTATATTATTTCTAGTGTTACATCGAGTTGGCTAGGGTTGTGAGTTGAAGTGTTTCAAAAAGAAAATCAAATTTTCCCCTGTAATAATCACAATACATTTTATTTTGTGCAGAGCTTATTTACAATTGTCCTGGTTGTTCCCTGACGCTGTTCTTCCGCTTTTTCCAGCGCTTACCCCGTCCGACATTTCCCCCATCATGACATCAGAACTTCTTTATCTTTCCATAACCCCATGTATCTACTACACTATTTCTGGGAAATGTTGGACTTTTCAGAGCCATAATATCCATGAACTGCAGTATCTGTATGATTTCATGCCAATAAATTTTATTTATTTCTGTAAATACATTTATTTGTGATTAGAGGGAGAACGGAGATTTTTGGAAGAGCAGTCTCTATTTGCTCAGTTTGCAAGTTTGCGACCCTGGAACGTTTGAAATCGATCTGCTGATAGAAGGAGCAGTAGGGGTGACCAAAACCGGGAGCGCGCCACGTACTCGGCTTCTATCCAAACTGCTGGAGCATTTGAATGAATGTAACCGGTTTAGATGTCTTATTAGTTTGATGAATTCGATATTTGCAAAAAACTGATCTAAAGAGCAATGTACTTGTTTCAGATCCCATCCTCCCACTGGGTTATTTGCCTACAAGGATGTGAGTATTCCCCTTGAATGAGCTATAAACTCTCCCAACCACTGTGTTAAGACTGAGAAAGCATGGCCACTTTGCTTATTCCCCCATCAAGCTTGCTTCCCGATTCAAGAAAACCCGGAAGGAATTTATTCACATCTAGCTGGCGAGTTATGAACAAAACCTTTGCCTCGGATGGGACTCGACCTCGTACTTGTGCTATCTGGGCACTAAGAGCCCTTTTGTCCATGGAGGTGAGTTTCCAGGAGATTTTTTCTTCCAGAAATTTGTAGCCAGTCAGTGTAAGGTTCACAGGCGTTTGGGCAGTGACGTTTCCATCGCTCATCATTCCCGCTTAGACAAGCAGCGGTATCTTCAAAGACAGTGTAAGGCAAACGGTCAGACCACCACCGTTTCCCGGTGAGTCACAGCAGTTCTCCACCGGGGAAATCCTTCCTGCTGGCGTGGCACAGGAGACAGTTGGCAAGTTCTGTCGTTATGTTGTGATGACTCGAAAAAATCCGAAAGCTATAAAGATGATGGAAAGGAACCGTTACGTGAATGTAAACCTTTGCAAAAGAAAAGACCACACAGTGAGTTTTTCCCAATAGCCGGCACCTTTCATTAGTAGCAATTTTCATTGAGTTATGACCATCGTGGACTCTATTTTCCGACTTCTTACTCACTTCTAGAACCACAGCAGCTGCCAGTGAGGAACGGAGTGGCAAGAGATGGCTTGAGGGTGCATAGTCATGTTCTGAAAACTTCAGGCTTTTCGAAGAATCTATCAAAAAGTGCATATAATCTGCAGCTTCTGCTTTCAGAATCGGATATGAGTTGATGCAAAGTGAAAGAGAACGGCAGCCCAGCGATGCCATCCATTTCCAAAGAGGAAAGAGAATGATACGTCAGTATTGATCCCTCCATACAGGGGTCACTTGCGGGGAGGGTCTAATTCTAAAATACAGCCATAGAATACTCTCGAACCTCAAAGACCCATCTGAAAGTTCGTCAGTAGATTTCAGGAACTTCTACGAGAAACAGTTTTTTTCAATTTTCTTCATTTCTTTGGCGACTTCCCAGCGATATGGAGAGGAAAATCTTGCTGAATCCCGTAATCTTCCTTTGCTGATATCCGTCATCGAAGTTCTCGATTATAACTATGGAAGGCTTGACAAGGACTAGTTTTTTTTTTTTGAGGATGAGTCACATATTCTACTTGATCTGGGCATCGTCGCTTCTTTTGCTTGCCCATGTGGGACGTAAGACATAAACTAACTTCCGACAGTTCGGTTCCGGTCACATTTAAAAGCCTAGATTTCACATTTGGAATAAGCTAGTACGGAAAACACTTGAATGGAAAGGACGATAAATAATTTTTTGAGTTTGACGTCTGCCCTTATATAACCTATTGTGTAGGCTTTTTTGCTTCGGTCAATAACTTACTGTTAGGAATGTCACAGTACATATTTCCCATCGACAACAAGTAAAACATCAGTCTGCAACTTCCCTTGGCTCTTCTAGGGGTGTAACACCCTGGATTTTTCAGGAACATCCTTGAGCTTTTACCTACCCAAGCCCTGGTTGTGATGCAGAACTTGAGTGGCATCTCAATGGATTTATCCTAAGCTCCCCTATCAGATGTATTTCAGGAGTCATTATCGCTGCAATAGTTCGTTGACCAAAGATCATCTGTGTCTACTGTGTAACCTTGATGGGAAATAATACTAAGGGGACTAGTCATAACACAGTTTCTCAATCGATATTGATCGAAATTATCGGTTTTCATCCAAAGAGTCGAGAGAAGCTCCGAGTCGCAAACTTTTAGGGGAGAATTGCAGCTTTCACATGGTATTAAGCGATTTTTCAAGAATATTGATGACCAAATTACGCGAGTCAGTCACTCAAAGCCAAAGAAAGCTCAAGCAAGGCTTTCAGTAGAAAAAAAAGCAATCAACTACTACTTCTTGAGAAGCTTTTATAATAAGAGGCTTGCTATCTGAGCTCGATCCCTGAGGCCTTTGATTGAGGATTATTCTTGCATGAAACATTCAACTGATCCGCTGCCGCACTTAAGCGGATTTTGAGCGATTTTTTAAAGTACAAAGCTACTCTCTGTGAACAAATGGGAGGATTCTCACATCACGAGTTAACTGCTTTTNTTTTCCTCTTAATTGATATTAGTCATGATTAAATTGAAAACAGACGGAGTCGATTCTGAAAACCAATTTTGCGCCGTGCTCCATCGGACAGAGAAGAAATGTTCGTGCGATTGAGAGTTCTCCAATCATGAACTCTTTCCAAGAGTGAATAAACGCTTTAAAACTTTAGAAAAACATTGAAAATAAGAGATAAAAACTCATTCGGCTAATATTTCAAATAAAATAAGTTTGAAGAGCTATGGAAACCCGTAAACCTCGAATCACTTACTGGAAATTCTGGTGGCATAACACTTGTGGATGTTCTTTTACAAGAAAACAGATTGTTTTTCGGATTATTTGCTTTTGCATGAAAAACGAGCATTCGGATAAACATACAGATTGCGCACTATCCCGTTTAATCTGACAAGTGACTGGGCCTGCATCTCAAGCGAGGTAAGGTTGGGACGCACTGACCAGATGAGGCTTCGAAGTCCCAGGGGCAGCGACAGTACTTTCTTTTTTTTTNTTTTTTTTTACTGGTATGATTTCTGCGAACAGTGAAAAACTCTGTAGTCATGATTAGGCCGGAAACTCTCCCGCTTAGGATTTCATTATCATTATTGTATTGGTTAATATCTGTACCGTGCGTGTACAGCTGCAAGGGAAAGTCGAACATTTGCATCTTGACGGCAAAACTCGCCCACTCATCTTTCGGATGACTTCAAATCTCAAGACGCATGAACAGTGCAACAAAGCGGAATGTGAACGGTCGGTCATCTGTTGCTGTCGCGACCACTTCCGTCCACTGTTCAATCTCCCGACATTTCACCTGCAGTCCATCCCTTTCAGATAAGGTCAAGGTAATTTACCAGATCTGATGAGCGTACAAAATTCCACTTATCCGATTAACATTGAACATATCCTAACCAAACGCCGATCAAGTCAACTTAAATTGGTCTAAAAATCTTCATGACCCCTGTATCTTCCATGGTTCCTAGGAAAATTTGAAAAAAGGTATGAATCCGAATTTTTTGAGCGTTTCTGGACCTACTAAGTCAACAAGACTTTGTACAACTCTGTCGCCCCAAGCCTAAACGATTGCCAAAAGACTCGTCCGGTATAATCAAGAAGCTAAACCAGGCAGTAAACGGTTTGCGTAAACCGATGCCTAGTCTACGCCATTTCATAGCCCCGCTTAAAATTTGTGTATATGGCTATTTCAAAGCTGTGACGCCCAATGAGGACTAATCGGTGAGGCTCGTACGACTGCAAAGCCGGAAAAGCTCTAGAGGATCAGATACGCATCCAGGAGCGCAAGTGATTGGATTTCCTTCCGGAAAGGAGAAACTCGAAGTACGATTCAGCAAAGATTTGTAGTAATGCTTGAACTTACACAAACGCCCACTCAGAGGCACCATGGGGATCAGTGTGTCACCTGTCACCTGTAAGGAACAATATTTGGAGATTTACGATTGCGACACTGCGACAGCTCGTTGACTATTTATCACTAGGGGGAACATAGCGGTCAGAAATGAGAAGCCCCGCACATCGATAGAGCAATCTAGCCATTCAGGGATCTTAGGCTCTTTGCTATTACTCAGCTTTTACTAATGCACATTGAGGAGAGGATAAAGGAGAATAAAAATTAAGTTTGAGATTTTCTAAACCATCTTAAGATATACCTAGTTCCGTGCTCTTGAAGGCACGATTCACGATGACACAGGTTCCTGAGGCTTGCACCTACGTGAAACTGTGATCCCCAAGGATAGCCCAAGGGACACTAACAAGTCGAGAAACGTCGTAGATAGGCCGTATTGAGGGCTCCAAAAGTGGCTGAGTCGAGGTACACAGTCAAGGCGGACGAGTGTTAATCGTTGTAAAAGCTGTAGAAGTTGAACCATTCGCACCAAGACCCACACCTTGCACGCAGGTTGCTTACTGTAGCCAACTGTGCGCAATAGCACACACATTTGAACAGCTCGTCCAAATACTTCTTTCAGCAATATTTGTCATCACACTCGTGTTCAACCCCTAGTTTTTGCATTATGTAGCCTGATATCTTCCTGAATATGCCGATTTTTGATCTTTCTCTTTTCACTTTTGCACTGAACTATTGCACTGTATTGTATACAGTTTTGCTACATTATATTCATAAGTTACACCTCCCTCCCGATTTTGTTTTACTGAAACTGTCAGAATCAGCGATCAGCAGATCAAAAAACTGCCTGTTTACCTTATGCATGTGATCTTACTGCGGTTTTTCTGAGGATTAAATGGATGTTTTTTGCTTCTGTTGATTATTATTGAGAATAACCATGTGTTTGTTGTATTCAATGCAGTGGATTTTAACAAAGGATAGGATGAGCGTTCATTGTGTCACTTCACATTTGAGAAAATACCTTCTTATTGAATCAGTTCTCCACGTCCTACACTGAAGTTTCGCATGAGTAAGGAAGACAATGGGGAGTACAAATCCAAAAAAATTCCCCAACATATCCCTCTTTTTCTTACCCTCTGAAAAAAATATGAAAAATTCCTACGACTGAATCATATTTCATTTACTGAGAATAAAGTATGAGTATGAACAGTTCTGAGCCAATTAATGCTTGGAAGTAAGCCATGCCAAATATTTCCACTGAGATCATGAAGACAGTTTGGGTGCAGCATATTCAGTCTGAACTGAAGTTCGAAGAATTGAAGGCATTCCTCGACCAAAACAGACTCTGAGGACTAGTTCTTGATGAGAATTATTATACCACCTGTGTTTTGTTTATTGTATTAAACAAATCAAAAGTGTTTCCCAGGATGCTCTCCTCCTGGTTCATTCCTGAATCTTACTGCTCCATAATGCTCACAAAATCTACCTTTTTCGAGAGGAATGAGAGAGAATGGTTGAGATGACGTGATGGGATGTTTATAAGCTAACCCGCCAGCCTCCTTTGTCAGAGAAAAAGATTCTGTGAAGCCTTCCTCCACACTATGTACTCTGATTCATCAGCCTACTCATAATGCCAGTATCAGGGAATCAAGGATAATCGTAGTAGCTTAGGGTGTACTCGTGCTGTACCCTTTGTGCTGTGCGCGTGCATCAATCCCAAAGCTACCTTGGTTGACATTTACTATACTTTGCAAAAGCAACAAAAAGGACGAAAGGGTAAGGTCTACCTCATAGTCACAGGGAACTCGAGCAAAATGTAATATGTGCAACCACTGATTTTACGGGAATCAGAAGCAGAACCGTAGAAGGAATGTGGTGCTTTCGCCGTGCCAATTCAAGTACAAGTTAAGAAGTTTCTAACTGTTTTTTGCCTTGTTCCTGCCTTTAGAATCGTCCCGTCTCACGAATCCTACCGCCCTTCTAAAAGGGTTTTCCAAACCTTTGCAATCTGAGGAAATGGCACTTTTCTAGGCCAATCTCAACTTACAACTCTCAGTTGCTATAGCCAACCCAATCAAGTTTGGCGAAAGGACTGCAGTTCAATGGGCATCCTTGACACATCTCTGCATCCCTGCAGACCTTGAGGACTTGGTGCTGCGGCTGATAATGTTTGAGGAGAAATGAAGTCGACATACGTCAATCACATCCAGACAATGGATTCTATGATATTTGCTAGGAAACTTCGCCACCAACCATAACTGGCATAAAATTCGCGAAGTAAGGACGGAGTTTCGAAGTCATAATAGGGTTTAGAGCCTTCATACGATCTACTGAAAAGCCTTCCGATCAGAAGGAAAGTCGCAATGTGGGATCGTTGGCAAAAAGATGCCTACAGGTGGATGCCTAATGATCATAATTGAGAAGGAACCACTACACTTGTATCAACTTACCCAGACTGACTTAGGGGAACCGGACGACCTAGAAAAACCAAGAAATCGGAACTCCGCCGAATATATTCTGAGTCTTGAGGTCTCTTACAGTGTTCACATTTTTTCGTTGTCTTTGTGGCTGTGAACCTAATCTTACTGTTATTCAAAACTAAACGTCTGACATCATCTGTAGAGGAGATTATGATAAGGATGTGTTAGCTCATTCTACAAGTTTGTTTCATTTGATGATGTCCGACTCCTCGAATACGTCGATGATAATCGAAGTGAGTTGCATCTATGCATATGTAATATTCTTATGCGTCCCAGACCACCATGGGAAGCTTCTTTTGACAAGGTGGTGATCCAGGTTCCTCCTAGTTGTAGCTTGAAACATTGTTTTCCAGGACGTAGACCTTAACCGTGCACTTGAACAAATCCGAGAATTGAATACGGAACTCTCTATGCACGGAGATGCTCTGGCACAGGTTGTCTTGGTTCTAAAATCCCGTTTAGAGTCGATTACGAACGGTTACGTTGCATAAACTACCCGATAGAATCTGCAGGAACGCAACCTCGCCTGAGCCACTTCCTAGACTCAGTCGTTCTCTAAGCGCGTGCACGTGAAAATGAATACCGATTTATCGCGCGTAAAATCGATTCCTATTTCAAAGCATGGCCTGTTGAAACTGCATGAGGTGAAATACGACCTGCGGTCGCTGACCTCTTAGTGGACTCACTTTTAGGTTGGAGCTTTACAAAAGAGGATCGCGTCAACAAAGGGACGTGCTCGAGGATTAGTGAATATGGTACGGTTCCATTCTGTTATCAGACATCCTGTATCTGGAAGTAGCGTTAGTTTCGACTATTGATAGGTATTGATTGAGCAAAAGCAATGTCTCTGCTAACATTTCTGAGAGCCTCAGTAATTTGAATGATCAGCCGTAACCAAGAGTCGTACCTAGATTGACCAACGAATCGCCTATCTAAGTGACGCATGGAAGACACACCTATCCGACAAAGGAGACTATGAAGACCTAGAAATTGCCAAAGGAGCTGTAAGCGATCCAGTGAGGTATGATGAATCAGAAGAATACAAGAATCCCAGGCAACATCATTGTCTTCAGGATCGGACTGCACAAGGACGGTGATGAATCATTCTTTGCCAGAGTGAACATATTGAAGGACAAGGTTAGTGTGAACAGCTCCAGTCGACCGTGCTCACCCACTGAGTATCCAGAATGCCTCGTTGACTTTGTCTATACATGAATAGTACTCGATCTGTTCGTTCGGAATCGCATTTATACTCATGGGCGACCCGAAGCGGCTTGCCTAATCCGCGTCGCGACTGCCCGCGTCACTTGTGTAAGACGCAACCCGAGTAACCAGAGTAGCCAGTCAGAACATGGTGTTCCCTATGTTAGGATTTTTGCTTCGCTCTATGTATGGACTATTTCAGGTGGCAGAACTGGTACTGCTCGACGAACAAGCTGCTGTAGCTCACAAAAGAGCAACGGCCGATAATAAGACATTGAATGTGGCTGCAGATATGGTCAGTCACTATTGGTTCCGGTAAACCATCAGCACCTGATGGTTTAAATTTCAGCTCAAGGAGGTGGAAGACCGTCAACGGGAACTTTTGGCTAACAATGAGCACTGCTTTTCGGAGAAAGCCCTTGTAATTTTTTCAAATTGATTGTGTTGCCACTAGAATTCATCCAATCTTATCAATTCAGCCACTGCCCAGCCTTCGACGCGCTCTTGAAGCAATTGATGCGAGATTGAATTTGAAGGATACAACAGCCGAGGAGAAGTCGGACTTGAAGATGCTGGCTGAGGAACTCCGTCTCTTCCTCAAGTTTTTACCTAACAGTGTATGTGTTCACAAAACTTCTCACTGTTTAGAAAAAAACGCTGAGTACCCGTTCAGGGGTTACCCTACCGGGCTCCTAAGTAAGAGGCCAAGATAGGCCTGTGCACACGAAAAGTGTGGAGACGGTATAGAAAGCACGTTTCCAACATCACATGAATGGCATTACAGGCTTCGGGTACGACGTTGACTCCGCAATCCAAAGTTACTTCTACGTCAGAACTTCGCACGAGTCTTGCTCCTACTGAAACCACCAATAGCTCAAGTTTAATCAGTGGGACTACGGTGCCCACCAATGAGGTGAGATCGACTTCACCTCCCCAGTATGACACCAAAAACTCCTGTTTAGTCGTTAAGCGGTTTCACAACATCAACCGGTACATCGGCTTCGGCCAGTGCAACAAATGGTTACCAAATGCAGGTAAATATCACGATTATCATCTAACGAACCGTTAATCTACGAGAATCCGATGATTACAGGCTGACGGTCAATCACTACCAAACAGCGACTCCAACTCAACAATGCCTATTTGAATAGTTCGAGAAAAAAAGCTTTCACATAATCAGTTCTCAGATTTTAAACGTACCCCAAAGCAATTCTGAGCATGTGTTCGTTCAGATCGTCAATCCCTGTTGGAGCAATAAAGCTTTGATCCGAATCAACTCGTACTTTTATAGATTTTCATTAAATATGACCATACCCATATGTACAAAACAAATTCCCTGAAAACATCACAAAAGTAAATCTCATCACAGCTCATATCACAAGGGTCCTTATTATACTAACATCAAATACTAAATTTGAGAAAAAACAGAAATCTGCTCTAGAATACTGAAAAGTACTCTGAAAAAGCCGCCGCATTCCTATCAGAAAAATAGTCGTCAACTGTCACAAAACTATTCTCATATATCTTTTGTGACGGTTTTGACACTTCCGGTGGACAAGTCTGCAACAGGTCTTTGTTAAAAGAAGGATAAAAAACTCAGCATTAACGAAAGCCCGTACCTTGAAAACATCATCAACGAGGAACAACGTTGGACGTCTATCACTTGCAGCCTGAGCTGTTGGAATATTTAAATCGGTCAGTAAAGTCGGTTTATACTTGATCCAATCCTGAATAAAGAATAAAAATACATTCAATGCCAAATAAAAATCAAAAAATTATGAGTTTCACCTCTTCATCGAATTTATAGCAGCCCGAATTCACATAGTTTCTGTAAAAGTTGCGCATCTCAGGTGACGGACCCAGATGACCCAACCCATATAGTTCCTTTGCAAATTGCAAACCAGTGGCCAACACAGGACGCTCTGCATGACATATATTATCGACTTCCTGTGACAGTAAAAGTTAGCAAATGTTCCAGATCGGACGGACCTTGAAACTCATATGGTAGAGCCGTGCAACTCTTTGAATGACGGAGTTGTTTTTCGTCATTGTTGTTCCCATTAACTAATCGAATCCAAGCTGGTTCTGACTCCATAACTTCATCACCAGTCTGCTCTTCTTCGATAGTATCGTCATCTTCGTCATCAGATTCACGGCTACTTTTTTTCGACTTCTCTTTAGGTTCCTGAATGTAGGTTATTCAACATGAATTACAAGAAAAGTCAACTTTCGAAGCAGTCCAATCAAACAGAACATACGCTTTTCCATAACTTCATGAACTGTCCACTGGAGGACCCTTCTTGGTTGATTCCATACAAACTGAGGGCACGAGCATCAGCGATTAGCTTGAACAATTGATTATCAGTTGAACAAAATTACAAAAGAACCACAAAAAATAAAGAACATTTTAATTAAAAGAAGTCTATTTACATAGATAGGTTGTAAGCAGACTTGCTACGAAGTAAATAGCAACACACTTACAAACCTGTGCTTTCACTCGATTTTCGAGAGTAGTCAACTCGAAGGTTCTGTAGAAATCACGAAAATCGTCTGACGAGTATAATCGAAGGCAAATCCGTAATGAGGCCGAATTGTTTCCAGCATTACCTGAACATCCAGAGAGTAGCAATCGGTTATTAGGAACTGGCAGTACACCGAGCGTCTTCATTGCCAAAAAACATAATGTTTAGCATATCATATAGAACAAAAGATTATACCATTTCCAGCGACTTCTTCTGATTTCGCTTCTTGATCTTGCAGGTGTTCTTTACTGCCTTTCATAATGAACTTCTTTACATTGTCGAGATCCTTTTTGTCGTACATCCAAGCGCAATAATCTGCGTCTACCTTCAACAACAACAAATAAACAAATTGACTCCACGCCTGGAATAAGTATAGACTGCAGAATAAAATAATTGTGATGATACCTTAAAATGGGTAGGAAAGTGCAAGTAGTAGTCCGTGCCAAGATCCCACAGAGGAAGATTGCTACTAATCTGAGGCCTGAACAATGACCTTATTTTAATTAACCTCTGTTAGCATTGAGAAAATATTAAATAAATATGATAGAGTGATGTCATGTCTTACCTAAACATTCCTAGGAAAAGATTAATTGCAGCTTGTTTATCATAATCACCAAAGGTGTTACTATAGTAGCGTGATAACGTCTGGATCACATCCCTACTTCGTTCCTAAACAAGTAAATCACTGCTTTTAGTTCGCGAACTATAGATTCATCTAGGTACTTGCCTGAAGTGCGGCAGTCTTCTTGTATGTTTTTATTGAATGGACTAGTTGACTCCCAGCATATTGCCAAGCCATTGTGTCACCGTGATCGTCGAATAGGTCTTCGAATGCACGGCAGAGCTTGAAAGCATGCATTATCATAGTCTATGACTCAGGGAGCGAAAAGAAGGATCTAAAGTTGACAGAAAATGAGATTAAGATTTTACTCACATCGCTCTGTAACGACAATGAAGGGTAATTTACTACTCCCATAGCATAAAGTTGACAAGCCAATGCTACTCGTCCTGAATAAGAGGCAATTATAAAAAGGTGTGTGGAAAAGCTTCGGGAGGTTTGGGCTACCATCAAAGCACTGATTAAGCGACACATCACAATTTAAGAGGAGCGATTCATAAACTCACAGTTTATAACAACTTCTGACTCAGAAGGCCTCATGCGGGTATAGGGCATAGGAAAAGACTGCAAAATATGTTAGGTGACCAACTCCATTGACAATTGACTCATATAGCTTGAAAATGATACAAGATTTTATGATATTTTTGGAAGAAGGAAATGAAAACCGGATTCAGGATGAATGTCAAGTATAAAACAAATAACAAGTAAAAAAGTACCAAAAAAAGTAAAAAAGTACTAAAAAATGAGTGAAGCTTGATCAATAAAATTTGTGTACCTGAAACCAGCCATGAGCCTGTACTGCTTTCAAGCCGATCTCTTCCAACTTGGTCAATACATTAGAATACACAGTGGAGGTTTTGTTACATCGAGCAACATCAAAACTCAGATATGCTATATGTTCAGATGGCGGAAGGAATTGGTTGAGATAGTTGATAGCCTGAAACATTACTGATAGGAATGGAAAATCTGAAAATATGCTAGGATGAAGAGGAATCTCGAGTAGAAGAAGGAGAAACTAACTTTCAGAAATTGATCATGCAGTAGACCCTCGTGTCTTCGTTTCTCTTTTCTCTTGACAAGATTCATCACGACAACAGGATTGCCATATTTAGCTCTGAGTTCCCTAAAATTTTCAATCATATCAAAAGAGTCAACTTCAAAACCACCTCAAAAACTAGGTCATTACCAGCCGTACCAACCGAAAATGTGCTGCTGCAGTTTGAGCGTGAGGTTCATGAATATCGACAAGAATAAGTGGCTTGCCTACGACACCTCTTGTGGCTGGATCCTGTGACCACCTGAAAATACATATCGATACTGTCATGAAAGTCGGAAAGTATCGAAAAAACCGATGAAATTCACCTCAGCGGAACAGAGCCACGTCGCTGAACAAATGAAGAAAATCTTCCCAAGCTGAAATTTGGAGATGAAGACACATCCCAAAGAACTTGTTCAGTTTCGACGTCATTCGCAACACTTCCTTTAATGTAAGGTTAAGTGGTCTTCATATGAAAGAGCATGTCCTGAATAGCATACCCTTTTGATTGGCCCCTCTCTTGAGGAATCTCGTGCCCGCGTATTCAGCAGATCGCCTCCCGATCAATGTCAAGGAAAGCTTCGTGAACGGCAGGTTAATCAACTGTTGCCCTGAACATAAACATCATTTCTAAATAAAACAACAAGTCTCTGCTAAGGGCGTATATAACTGACCAACATAGCCATGAACGATTTCCAGAAGCCATTGCTCACTAACCAAGTTGCTACGCAAAGGCTCTAATAGGAAGGTGTTCCAAACAAATTTTTTGTCGGAACTCAAAACTCGTTCTCCATCTTTATCCCATTCCATTGATAGAGCGTTTTCTTGAAGAGATCGGCTCAAGTCGTATGTGTAGGAGAAGTAGAAATCAGTAGAAAGATCAACAGACTGCAAGGAACGATTTATCAATGGAGTTGAAAGCTAACAGAATGATGCATGCTCTACAATAATAAGGGCGAAAATTGGGACTTTCACACAAAAAAGAACATTCAGAAAGACGTGAATTCAATGTTTATGAATAGAAAAATAAGTGATACCCATAAGGAGCTGAAAAGGTTTCTAATCAAGACTTGAGAAAAGAAACGTTTTTCATGGATGTGCATAACAAAACTGGATATTGCGGTGAGCTGTACTGCTAAATATCCCGAAACTTTCGAAAAAGTCAAATAGCCAATCAAAACTATTCCGTTACTCTAGTTACCATCTTCACTATCTTAGCCTTACGCTTATTTAGACACAGTTCCGCTTCACTTTTACCCGCCTTTAATCGTTCTGTAGTGGCTATAAAGCCTTACTTTGCTAGCTTCATGACCAAGAATACAGAAATTCATATTTTTCGATTCTCGATTAACATTGAATCGCAAACAAATTCAATTTTACAGCAGAAACAACAAACAACTGCAAACCTGGAATAGTTTAACATAGCGCTGCTCTTCAGTTGAAGTTGACAGACCGTCCATCGCAAGAGAAATCATTGCAACTTCAGCAATCTTGTAAATGGAGTGATATCCAAAGCTTGCTATTATGTTTGCTTTAGTCACAATCTAAAATAATGGACCAACAATTAAATAAGACATAAGGAGCGACATTAAGATGGTAACATAGGGAGGCTTTGGAAATAACTCGGCTTGTCTCTGGCAGCACGAATGCAGCTAAGCGATTCGCTTTAGTTTAGAGTAAAACAATGATCGAACACTTACTATTAGGTAATATCCTTCCACAAATCGCACCACTCCCAAAATACCAAATGCATTACTTATCCGCTCGATGAGTCCAGGGGAGCCTTTGCGATTTGACTTGGAGTTTGAACCAGATGATGAACGNCAAGGAACGATTTATCAATGGAGTTGAAAGCTAACAGATTGATGCATGCTTCACAACAATAAGGGCGAGAACTGGGACTTTCACACAAAAAAGAACATTCAGAAAGACGTGAATTCTATGTTTATGAATAGAAAAATAAGTGATACCCATAAGGAGCTGAAAAGG
>UZAF01016462.1:50824-79923 GCA_900617895.1 Haemonchus placei
TGAGCACTGTTTGTGGCTGCACTTCATAGTTACACTTGAGACACGCTAATTTATAAAAGCGGGTGCCATACAATGGGAAGTGGCAAAGCTAAATCACAAAAACTCTAGGGGGCAGCTTGGCAGATGTAGTGTAGCGGCAAGTGTTGCACTAGCACACACACACACGTCACAGGTTCAACTCCCGGATCGATATCTGTCGAGGATTAAGAATAATTATATTTCTGCGGGGTCAGTTAATTGGTACCAGACTCGTCTGGGATGATAAAAGGATGACTTATAAATCGGCTCGCCACCGTAGGTCATTGTATAGGCAACGCATGCATTCGATACATCATTATGTTCCTGAGTGGAAGCCGAATGCATGGCGTATCCCTCAGACGGGGTTGGCTAACGCCATAAAGACATTGAAGGCTTCATAGCATATACCACGGCGAAAGCTTAACCCTTCTGAGGACCAGCTTTATGTCGCATATCGAAAGGTCATACAAACTCTTAATAGATAAACCAGAGCTACATTTTTATTACTGCAAATCAACCTCATTGTCTTCACCTGAAGCACTTAGCCGCATAGTAACCGTTTGCGGGTATTGCCCGAATGTAGCCACATCCTGGATCTCGGAGTGTTCTCGAGATTTTCGTGATTTACAGTTGTGTTCCCTCATACGAGAACCTTGTCAGGATAAGTATTATCGGCTAAAAGTTTTATGTGGTTCTCGGATAAACAAAAATCTTTATTACCGCCAAAAAGGATACCGAAATCATGTAGAAAATTCGGGAAGAAAATGTTTGAAATGAAAATCGCCATTCTGAGATGTGGTATCACGACTCTTCAATTGGTCACTATTTCGGTGCAGGCTCTTGTTTGGGCTCAGCCTTCGATTGCTCAAGTGTCTTCTGAAAAAAACGCCCTTCAGTCTTTTTTTTTGTGCTAGTATAAAAATTTTAAAAAGGTGCCTTTTCTATCACGGTGAGTATTAGTGGCACACTAGAGAGACTGGGAATGGGCCAATACTTTTCCTAACTTGTTCAGTTCACTCTTATTGACTCATGGACTGACCATGAGGGGATCCGTTATGGGGCACTAGTCAAATACCAAGGCGAACTCAGTCAAAGTGTAAGCAGAATGACTTGTATTGAGATACAGGATTCAAGTGAACAAAGGGTAGACGTAAGGATTATGGTGGGAGTCCCGATCCGCTTACAGCTCGCAGGAACCTTAGCTAGTCGCCCTGTTTCTCGACATATCACTGCCGTTCGAGAGTTTCAACAGCCATGTGCCTCAGAACAGAATAGTTCAGTAAACTCAGAGCTTAGGTAAAACCGGTAAGTAGGGGAGGGGGGAGGGGGCGGGGTTCGTAAACTTTGGCACGATGACAAATAGAATGCATTGAGTAGAAATGGTTGTCGGGTCCCCATAAATATTCACCCTAATCAAACGAATGATGGCGGAACCAGGTTAGTTCTGCACCGTACCTTTTCGGATAGATATTATGCCCAAACCTTCCATATAAATAAGATAGTAAATCTAGTACCGCTTGCACAGGTGCCGCTTGAATAGCCGTAGCTGGCGGTGTCACTTGAGTAGCGGTGGCCAACGTAGGCGTAGCTGCAGCAGACGGAGGCACAGCTGTAGAAGAAGCGGTGCTCATTGAGTTCACAGGAGTAGCTGGAGCCACCGGAGCAGCTTGGACTGGAGCAACAGCTGCTGCAGTCTTGACAGCAGAGTCTGAAGTTTGGGCAGATGCTGGTGCAGTCGGAGGTGCCGAACCCTTTGACGAAGTGGCCTTCACAATTCCAGCAAAGAACGGATTAATCGAGGGCTGTAAATGGCTTTTCAGGAGTAAAGAAAAGATCTGTGTACAGCCATCTAGCACTCACCACCCCAGAACTTGTAAGATTTTCAAAAGTTGTCGAACTAGTAGCTTGGGAAGTTTTTGGGAGGGAACTGCCGGTCCCAGCGGCTTTTTTGTCATTCCTCTCCTTAAAATGTTCTTCATCAAATGCCATCAAATGTTCAGGTTTTAAAAAGGGCAGGCCTAACTTCTTCATACATCCCTGGGCTAATGTAACCCTTAGTTCATTCGGTTGCGGTCAAAATGAACCAATTCTCTCGCACAAACCAGTTGCTGTTTGGGAATGCGCCACACATACGATATCAGTCCGAAATCGTAGTGGTTTTGAATGGTTATGACCTATACATTGACTTGCGGTAGTCACTCAATGTACAAGACAGAGTTTTTACCCTCCCAGATGAGTCTGCTACGGGCTAACCCGCCCAGGAAGGATGGCTGGTCTGCTTGGGCAGGGCATGATTCGGGATCCGATCCCTCGGCCATGCGTATGATAGAGCGCCGCTTACCAGTATACAACAATGTCCAATTAATGCTATATCAAGTATAACTTCTCTAATGGATAATCCTGTCGCAACCGAGTTTCTCGGAATCTCAAAGCTTACAGCCTGCTTGTTGAGCTTCGTCAAGAAATCGCGAATATCTTTCGCGAGACGAGCCGACTCCGCTTTCGATTCGTCGAGCAGCGTAGGTGATCGTGAATAGTCATCCAATATAGCGATCGCTTGAGTAAGTACCATCTAAATTCGTTTCATGAGACTCCGTACTGCACACAAGTCCTACTTACTACTTCGGAACTAGCAGCTCAAGTTTTGTGACAGACAATTTAACGGTCACTTGAAACCTGGTCTAAGCTGTTCAGTGCCAAGCGAAGAATCTGGTCGATCTAAGCTGGAGGTCCTTTTTGAAATGCAGTTGCTGGGAAGCGCTTTTACCCACTGCACCAGTGGGGTCTTTCAAGGGCTATTCAGTGAGATATCACAGCTTAGAACTACATATTCGCATTCTATAGTGCATTTTGAGCGTAGTGTACATACTAGATGGACTCGAGGTATACCGTGAAAAGATGATCTTCCTAAAAAGTAGCGACTGACACAAGAGGGGAGAGCGCCAGGTCCTGGAGTCAAAGTGGCCCAAACTTTCCTGCGCACCCTCGTCCTGCGCACTGTTTTTGAGTATAGCAGTAGCGAACAGCCTCATCTTCTTCTTTACATAGTTCCTTTAATTACTGAATAACACCAAAGTATCTTACAATGTTGTTTTTGGGATCGTTCTTCACTGTTTCTGACTTGAATGGACTCCTGAACAAAATTTTTGTATTTCGAGTCTTCAACCCGGTGGGCCAGATCTGCTGCCAACTCTGCTTTAGTCTCTAAGTGAGCCTGATGTCACTTCTCTACTTCAGTGGCTCAGAAGTTCACATTCTGATCGAGTTTTTCGCTCATCCACTCCGTATTTTTATTTTTTTCAGACAGTTATGGTGCAGAACGACTGTCGTGGGGAAGTTGGAGGTACTATCTATCTCGATCAGAAGGTAGGGAATGTATAGCAGCTCCGCTATGTCTAGTCGTTCATTTGAACCAGAGAATCCTACTTCAATGAATCGGTTTTCTCAGTCTTCTTCTGATCGATCTGCGACTTTTCACTCCATAACTCCGTCACATAAGCAAGCCTTTTGTTAGCCTGAATCAGGTGTGCTCTGATCATCAATTAGACCGCTGTCACTCTCACGAATTGGGCAAGACTTTTTTGTCCACTTTAGAACAGGTAGAGCTACCACTCGAGCATAGACTCACCATGGACACGATCCCTTGAGCCCGCTCCTTGCTCAATGCGATCTTCTTACGCAACTCTGCAATCTGAAACAACTACCATCATCTAGACCGAAATCCCTAGTGACTTTGGAAGCTTCCCAAAAGCTTTTTATACTTCCAAGGGGCCTTCCAAGTGCCAGACCATATTAGTATGGCATAAATCATAAACCACAGAGCCAACCTTTTCTGAAGTATCGCCTTGAGCAACGAGGTCAGCATTCAGTTGTCGAATTCTTTCATGTGCTTTACATAATTGGACCTCCTCATCCTGAACAATGAAGTGAAGTAACTTCAGGATTTCAAGCGTTAGGCAGAGGTGGATCGGCTCTAGAAATCAAGAAGGAGGAACTTATTGAAACCAAACCTCTGCCATTACGTTGAATTGCTGCTGCCCGCACGAGATGTTATATGCAAGCAATGGAACCTCACCTTGGTCTTAATGCTTCAGTTGATATGCAGCTCTATGTTTGTTTGAGATATCAGTCCAGTAGATACGGTTCGATTGCTGAACCACTCTTATCATTTTTAATCACAACTTACTGTTCATAGTATTCAACCTAGAGCACTACCCCTGCCAGCCCAACCATAAGTCGCCTAATAGTCAGGTTTCGTTTCTCGGGAACCACTTGCCTTCGGAACTAGGCAATACATAGCAGGGAAGTCGATTCAGTGAAACTTCAAATGAGGGACGACAGGCAAGTAATGCCGCTACCGTACCCATGGTAAAGAACAAAACTGCGGATCAATTTCATCTGAGCCAGTTCGCAGTTTTCATTCCGTTGTAGTAGATCTCCCCTTGCCAGATCAACCTGGAGAGTCATCTTGTAAATAAGACAGCTCTCTAAGTATGAATAGACAAACGTTTGAATTGGATTTTCAAATACCTCAACGTTTCTGTTTAAGAGTAGGATTTGATTTCATGGCGCATTCTTGGAAACGATCAGTTGCAACCAGTCTGCTCTATCTTGTGATATTTTGAATTTTTCCGAAGCTCGGATCGGTATCCGCCTAGCCAATCAAGCCTTCCATCCTTCCGNCATAAATATTCACCCTAATCAAACGAATGATGGCGGAATCAGGTTAGTTCTGCACCGTACCTTTTCCGATAGATATTATGCCCAAACCTTCCACATAAATAAGATAGTAAATCTAGTACCGCTTGCACAGGTNGGCCACCGCAAGTCATTGCATTGGCCACATACACACTCTTTACGCCACTACGATTCTGAATGGAAGTGCGGGGGAGCATACCTCAGACGGGATTGATTAACGCCAAAAACTTTAAAACTTTAACTTTTTATGTTTCGCAGCTGCCGAAGTTGGTGATATGGAATGAAATCAGATTTCATAAGGAAATCAGGGCAAGCCCATTTTCCATGACTTTAGTGGATAAAATGGTGGAATTACTTACGAGATGATTGAAAGGCTCTGAAGCTCAAAATGGAAACAACGGGCATCGTGCATAATTTGTTTCTAAAGTACTGATCTGTCATAATGCCATTACACTGTATGGTCAGATTTCATAAGCCCTGCATCAATGCTCATGCTCTTTTTGACGCCCATGACGCCCATACGAAGTCGTTCTAATGAATTCATTTTGAAGTTTCATATTCAGGGTGGCCCCTCGCATGACTGACCCAGGGATCGACTCGGACCTTGATTACGGATTTTTGTCCAATTTCACTCCTGTATATTTCCTGTTTCATTGGATATTCAAAAGGTAACCTAACCGAGAGTACAATTTTGATGGACGAGGTAGTGCTGCAGAAGAGCACTTGTTTATTACTGTTAAGGAAGATTTTGATGGTAGTTTTAGTTTTAAGACGAAAGTAAACGCATAAAAGTCATTTTTATCATACGGTTTGCCTCATGATAGGTTTACCTCTCTTCTCGACACTGTATGTTACAGGAGGCGAGTTCCGAAAGGTGATTGCAATCCCACAAATAAATTGATAAACATACCCCTACTGGGAAACTTTTCTGCAAAATATTAATACTTCATCTGAATTCAGTACAACTTCATCGATACGTTTAGCAGGGGTACATCGAATGGTGCTATGTCCCCGATGAGGTGTTGTCGGTCGCCCGAATATCCATCAGGCTACAATGCAGTAGACATCAGGTCATCCGAGTCTTTGAGGGTGTCGGACCAACGGACCTATTTATTCGGGGGTCACCAGGTACAGGACCACTACTAGTCAACCTGTCCACGTTAGGCGTTCGGGAATGCTAAGCCTTTAAAAAAAGCTCTTCTGTTTCTCTACTTCCGGAATTTGCAGTCATGACAAATATTAATTCCACTAATTTTTTTCTATAGAATAACAAAGTCCCATTTTTGACTAATTGTTAGAAAGATGTTTTTTGAGCTCATTTAGTTCTATATATATTTACATAGGGTTAAAAAAGGGCGTGTTAATTGCAATTAGTCATCTTTTGAGTAAAAGTAATCAATGCATGATCATCAAGACATGATAAATACCCCATTGTTTTTCTAAAATTAGAAGCGTGTCAAGGCATATCAACCCCCTCTGCCCCACATGTTTTCAACAACAGTAGCGAAATTCCAGCCTACTTCTCGTAACTTCTTAACAAATGCGATGTTTTGCTAGTTTCTGTTTACTAAGTCGATTTCCCACCAGTGTGGGTGGTATCGACCGCTTGCTTTTCGTGGACCTTTGGCCACCGTAGTAAGGAAGAGCGTTGCGTGGCGTATACTACGCGGCGGTGTAGGATAAAGTAAAAGCAAGGGACCGTCCGTTCACATATTTCCGACTTAGGTTATCCTAACTAGCTTTAACAATGAATATAAAATACTTTTTACAGAAGATTTCGGAAAAGGGAATTTATATGGAAGATTTTTCAGAATTTTTAAAAGCTTGCTTTTTAAAAAGAGGCGATATTGGCTTTACAGCTGGATCCCATAACAAATATTATCAAAACGATTACTTTTGAGAAAAGCTGAGGGAGTCATGCTTTTTTCGAGCCAAAAAGGGGAAATTGAGTATTTAGACCAGTTACCACCTCAATCGTAAATAAGAAAGTGCTCTTTGGTTTTTCTTGCACTTTAGCGCTTGCACTTTTGCACCCAGTGATTCTGCCCTGTTGTTGTTCTTTACTCTCAGTACTCTAAATTCTCTACCTTTAATTAAGAGATTCTTTGATATGCTGAGCAATCTTCTGAAAAATCCCATAACCAAAAACAGCAAAAAAACATGCAAGGCTACTACTAAGTTTTCCAACCCATCAGAGACAAATGTAATCCTTTTGAAACAGTAAAAAACAAGAAATGATTTCATTGATTTTTTTTTCGAGCTGTGTTCCGATTTCCGATTTTCCAGTTTTAATTTTTCCCCATTTTTATCAGAATAGCCATAAAAACTAGAAGGTCAAGTCGAAAACTTGACTTTAGAAGTAAAAACTACTTTATGACATTGAATCGAGCTCTTCAATTCAGTAGCACAGGGATCAGGAATGTAGACCTTTTCGAGTTCGATTGCTCTGTGCCATTCCTAAGTCTCTGGATGGTTCTCTGATTCTCTGTTCATTTTGCTTCTATTCATTCCCTACACAATTTCATACGATGCGATCTATTACTACTATTATTACTATTTGTACCGTATCCTTTTTACCGTATAGATATAGTATTCCAGATGCTATCTTCTATAACACCACGACTCGTCTCCAGACAATGTTTGAATAGGATTATTGCAATCAGATACGCATCAAAGGGAATGAAGCTCGATGTTGGTATTTTACTAAATTTAATTTTTTTGATTTTTTTTCTACTATTTTTTCCCTTGCGAATCATCACATATTTTTGAACAAAAAATTGAACTGTTTCTGTCTGTTCATAGGGAAAGCAATCGCTAACGATTGATCCATCACTTGGACATTTTAAATACGAAAGAGACATTTCTCGGGATCCTCGCTACAATCAACCTCAGAAGCCTGGCGATACTCCTACCAGGTAAAGAAGAACAATGCTTCAATTGAAAAATAATTTAAACAACATGTTTGTTAGGTGATTAGGAATCATTCAACGGGAAACCACTATGTTGTTTTATTAACTTTACAAAACTGAAGAACTTATATGGGTGTGAGTCTCTGCCCTGACTCACCGACGGAGGTTTCCAATGCTCATTTCATGTAACGAGTTAGCGAGAGAGAACTTGAAGGAGCTTTTTATTTTCCATCATCAATTATGATATTCGGGTATTGTGATATACAACATGACAGAACATTTTTTGTTCTTCCACAAAAACTGTGATTTTAGATTCATGGTTCGCAAACTCGGTCATGCATACGAATTGTACCCAATATTTGCTCTCACTGGTCTCTGGTTCGTCATGTTCTGTTATGTCATCTACTACTCATTCAGTAAAATGGAAGTATGGCTGGATAGAAGTGAGTAAAAATAGCCCACAAGAACGATTCTCGTTATTGTAGAGTAGCTAATGGGAACTGCTAAACACACAACAAGACGTCACTGATCTTTGATGATAGATTCCTGCCCTGGTCTATTTATTGTTCTTCTGTCGTGTGAAAAAGTCGATAGCGTGACGGTGAAAATATTTACAGGCAAGTCGACGGCACCATGGGATTGGGAGAGAATCCGTGAGAACTATTACAAAAAACCAACACTTCTGTGAGTTGTTGATATATGCAGTATTCAACATATAGTATTAGTTGCGATGTTGTTATTCGAACGAAATTTCAGCTTTGACAAAGAGGGTGTGTCCCACCAGAGACTGGAAATCTTGGAAGTTTTGCAAGACAACATGATAGCAGCAGCGAAGGCTCGTGGAACTCGTTAGATAGATTTGTGTCGTTTGTGTAGTAATATCTTTCGAATAAATCAGTGAAAGTGTGAATTGTCTCGAAGGGATCATCCACAACAAAGACAAACCACTTCAAATTCTGTTGCCACATTGGCTTTTCCGCTATCTTAAAATTTGCTTGAAATTTAACCATATGCTTGAGATTAAACCATAAACCGGGCAATTGCTCTTGGCTCGATTTCGACACATGACAACAGCAATATCCTAAACCCATTAGGCATTTTGCATACCACATTTTAAACCCAGAGAATGCGAAATAAAGCATGGCTTCATGCTTTAATAGCTGTAATAGTAAAACGGAAAATGATGTTGACACCCCCTTTCTCAGCAAAATAGCAGCAAGTGGAAAAACAAAAACCACACAAATCTGTGGATCAATTGGTTCGAACAGATGATCCACTATTGAGAGTAACCTTGCCTCCCTTGCATGAAAGAAAAAACATTAGGCTGCAGGAAAACCGTCCCGGAAGGAACAAAATTCTGCAACTCGATCAAAATTCAATTTGTTCATTACATCCTTTAGCTTCCTTGATTTGAATAAGGCTGATTTGTTGACTCGTATTTCATAAAAAAAATCACAAAACGCGATTTTTAGAAAACTTATATTAACCGAATGAATACACACAAGAGCACAAATAAGCCAACAAATCATTTATCAATAACAATAACAACATTACTTCAGAGGGATAAATCGCGATGAGTGGGTGGCTCCGATACCTGGCCTACCGTGCTTGACAGGCTTGTAGGTAATTGCGAATTCTCCCAAATAATATCCAATCATCTCTGGCTTGATCTCAGTCTGTAACCCATAGAACTATTGTATTGTCGAAAATTTTTCAAGACGTAATACATAAAATCCGCTCAACTCACCTGGTTAAAAACTTTTCCGTTGTAGATACCAATAACAGAGCCGACCATTTCAGGGAGGATAACCATATCTCGCAAGTGTGTCTTCACTGTAGCCGGCTTCTCCAGAACATTAGCAGCTTTCTTCGCCTTTTGCAAACGAGAGATCAAGTTGAGGTGCTTCCTTTTCAATCCTCGAGCAAGACGTCTACGCATGCGACAGGGCAGCATCTTTGCGAACTGGTCACTAAAAAGGAAACAAATGAATAGTAGAACCAGTTTTTAGGAAGCTAACGAATAAAGAACTAACCAGGGAGGGGTAGTCTACTTATCTTGGAACTTTGAATTCAGACCCAGATAAGTCGATAGAGTTTCGAATGCTGTTTACGAAAATGGAAATTAAAACTGCAAAATGATTCTCCTTAAAAAGTTATGGGGGCCCGAATTTTGCTCGACAATAGTATCAATTGTCTAAAGAAATGTCAGAAAACGTTTAGAAAGCCTTTGATAAAATGAAAAAACACTTTGCAAAAGTGCGGAAAATGGCGGGGAGGGACCCCTCATTTAAAGCCCACGAAGCGAGACCACTACCACTAGGCCACGTGGGCGTTTGATATGGAAGCGACGAGTTCGCACTTCCAATTGATACTACTGTCCAGCAAAATTCGGGCCCCCATAACTTTTTAAGGAGAATCATTTTGCAGTTTTAATTTGCATTTTCGTCAACAGCATTCGAAACTCTATCTATTTATCTGGGTCTGAATTCGAAGTTCCAAGATAAGTAGACTACCCCTCCCTGGTAAGACCGAAGTTTTGGTTCCAATTCGAAGGAAGTGAAGAAGTGGCAACCCTTGCTGCTACCCCATCTTGACCGAGAAGTTACCGCAAGGACTAATAACCACCTTTTCGCGAAAGAATTGTAGAGAGTCGAGCGCGAGGCATCTTGCTACTTATTGTTGACCTTATTGTTCTGATTTTCGAAAGCATAAAGCTGTTAAAAGCTACTCAGTAAAACAGCAAACGATTTTTGGCGATGAAACTAGTTCAACTGCAGAACACAGATAAGAACATATAAGGTGTATCTCAACAAAAAAGTTAAGCAATCCAAGAACCTGCTTCGACCACCGAAACGCAAAGAATGTTACTATATTTAACTGAAAAGAACTGATTGGGAGGAGATCAATTCATTTCTTTTTGATTGTTGCCTGATTCAACTAAATGGATGTGCAAAAATGTAGAGTCCGTATGAAGAAAAAAAGAGAAACTAAAAATGTGTACAGTAAACAGGACAACTCTTACAAAAAGAAATGCCGAGCATAACGTAAAAGTGAACAAGATTGTAGGATATAGCAGGGCAAGGTTAATAAACACTTCGTTAGATCCCCAGTTATTAACGAGGAGAATTGCGATTTCTACAACGGCATTACTTACAAAAAGTGAAGGAATCCGGAATGCCTTGCGCTTTTATATGCCTACTTCCAAAGATACGATAATAGATCCTACAGGGGAAATCATCCATTACACACACAAATATTTTTTACCACAATTTTCGCGTAAAAATGCAAGAACTAGTATAGAATTCTCACCGAGACATGTCCAGCAGCTGCTCCAAATCTACGCCACGGTAGGTGAATTTACGGAAGGTTCTTTTCTTCTTGAGCTCAGCCAAATGTGCCTCATCTTGGTCAGCCATGGTTGCCCTCAACCTAGATTACCTTAAATAAGTAGGCTTTCAGAACTGATGTAGATCGTACGTAATCGCAGCACGAAATCAACTACAATCAAACGGAAATGTTTTACAGAAAGGTCAAGAGGAGCTCTATTTCTACTTGAACATACTCGAACAAAAACGATGTCGAATCGATCCGTGTTACAAAACAAATGAAATATTCCGAAGTTTGGTGGTCTTTCTCTATGTCAAATGCAGCTCAAAGATGATTTCCAAAGCCTAGAGCCGTACAAACTTATAAACAAAGCTCCAAAATAAAAACGGTGTTTATTTCAGGTACAACTCCTTTCCATAAACAAAGAGAACTCGAGATGGTGTAGCCCTGAACTTCGTGGAAATTATGATCCCCAACCCGACATTTAATATATACAAATTAATGGAAAACTAGGACTTTCCAATAACAAATTCATTTTGCCGCACCTCACCTGCGAAACTACGGCTGCATATCGCTATGATGGAAAGTCGACGCGCAGAGAATCGAACGCAACTCAAGGAATTGGCAACTTGCCATGTTGTTTGCAGCTGATTTGTTTTTGTTGACGATTTCTTAAGAGGTGATAGGCGCTGATGTATGTCTCGATTGATTCCGCTGAAATCCCACATGCTGTCGGGCACCTTGAATCCATACAAGCCTTGAGCCGTTGCTTGGTTGTTTGTCTATGTTGGCAGTCATCTACGACTACCCAAGTAATATCTAACAGCGTTAAGTACCTGATCCCTACTTCATATAGCGGTGTCGGTATAACAAAAAACTGACGGGTTTTCTACAGATTCCCTCTCATACTAGGGGAGAATAGTTTTTTACCATAGCTCTAGCGCGCTGAGAGAAAAGGATTACCTGGGTGGGCGGCTGGTTAATTCAATGTTCAGTTCGTACCCCATTCCGGCTCCCCCAGCCGCATTTTCATCCAAAAGTTTATTCAAGTCGCCTACAGGTCATAAAAAGCGGACTAATCCTAACTGACGTCCTTGTTAGCGTTCGTAGATAGATAAATTCTAGTAAGGGAGTGGTAGTCATTCGGAAAATTCACTTCAAAATTGAGTTAGGGGATTATACTCAGAATGGTCGGCCATTTTTGTGTTCTACATCACGCTCATAAAGCTGTGTAGTATAAAATGGTTATTGATTTTGCGCACGCATGTTCCATATTCGTTCGCGCGCTGGTGACCGCTCGTGGATATATCATTCTGAAGTGGTGAATTCTTGCTGAGACACCCTGCCAGAACCAAATTCTTAATAACTAATTGATTGTCGCATTTTGCATCACCGATTCGTCCATTCTCACGTCGTTCCTGATATTTTAAATACTTTCTATTAATTACAGTTGATGAACGAGTGCTATGTCCTTCACCCATGTTGATATATTGTATATTATTGTTCTTGGAATAGTCTTCTGGCGTCGTGGAACAGATGCCGCTGTCTTGCAGCAGCCTCCTGTCTTCGAGCAGCACAATGCTGCCGACTTGCTCAGTAGAGGTAAGGTTTTGTGATGAAGGCAGGTTGAGATGGGTTTCAGTTGTTTTGCTGTCGTGATGTAGAAAACAATCATCCTCCACTTTTACCATTTTTTCTTGAAGTTGAGTTCATTCAGTACAGCCGCTTCACCAAGCAGCGTTTCTACGAGAAAGTTTTTACGAGGCTGTAAGCAGCGATTTTATTGGATACCTCCGAGAATACCCATCTGATTATTGTATTTCTGACATCGAAAGTAGTGCCTGTTTACACATTTTCATGTTAGAAAGTGAAAGCTATACTTATCTTAATAGCCTATTTACTTAATTAACTCACTAACTTGATTACTTACCTAGTAATTGAATGACGCAAGCAAATTCGGAATCGTGTTCCAATGTTGTGTTGATCGCACTTGTTCCTGGGAAAGGGATAGAGTGAGTGTCAGTCTTCCCTTCAATTGAATTGTGTAATTTAGGCAGCTATATCGGCGAACAAAACCCTGAGTACGAGTATGAAGAGCCTGTAAATAAAACACATCATTCTCATTTCGACACCGAAACCGAGGATGATTCTGAGATAGATCAAGGCGACAGCGAAATCAGCGAAGAACGGTTAGTTATAGACTTTCTTTTTGCTTTTCACCTATCGCAATTCTTATTTTTCATAGATAGTGTGCTTATATTTTCCAATCAGTATAAAGCTGCACTGAAATTTGGATTATGTATTTTTATATGGCAGTATTTGCATTATAGAAAAGCTTTTATTAAACATCTCACATGCGACCATTCCTCGAACTGATCTCTTCCATTACCGGCTTCCCTCTAAATACTAGGTTTTCGATGAACGGTTATGGTTTTTGTGACGCTACACCTTCCATAAAATCCATTTCTGAGTTCCATTTTGCACTTTTGTGGGTCTTCCAATTTGCTGAGGGAGACAACTTGACACGTTACGGTCGTTCTCATACGCATTTTTCTTTGAATTAGTTAAATCGATTAGATTAATTTTTCCTCGATTTCATCTGAAAGTGAAGTATCAGTTCCTAGTAGTATTAGCTTTTTAGTATTTTATTTACTGCTGTGTTTGCAGAAGCGTCGAAGAACCTCCTACCAACCACTCTCAATCTGAGACTAGGTATTTGAGGAAATAATTTGCGTCGTATGCATGCGCGTGTAGTGTAACCCTTTCTCCTTCTATAACTGTCCGGCTTCCTCACTTATCTGCCAGCAGATTTTACATTGATTTTGTATAGCATTTGTATTCTTTAGGAATGAAGATCGTGGCATATTTCTTGGAGACAATCGAGGAGGTCTCAAGGAAGTGAAGCCTGACCACAGGCGAATAGCACCTGTTGTTGTTATCGAGAGCACCTTCAACAATAGGTAACCTATTTTTCGAATCTGCATCACCTGTTTTCTCGGGGTTAGCTCTAATGAAACGATCGTTGTTCACGTTTGTTGGTGATGAAATAACTTGATCAGAAGTAGAGATTGTCAAAACTTAGCCGAACGTGCCTAAGAAATAGAGGGGGATTGGGGTTGGCTGGGCATTTTGTTGGAGGCGGTAGTCTTTCCATTTATGTACAGCTGTTCATACCTCGCTAATAATGACCACTGCTGTTTCTCTTGACATTTTGGAGAGTGATTATAGTAAGGTGCAGATANAAAGTAGTGTGATTTCATATTCAACATCAGCTCTGAATAGGCTCTTTGAAACTGACCAATATCATTTAGGAAATCATTTGCTTGTCCAAAAATCAAGAGCGATCTAAAAACTGGAACATCCATAGGTGATCTCAGCCCCGAAGATATTACAATAATCGCTTCAATGGGTGACGCTCTGGCGGTAGGTGTATTTCCGCTATTATGTTTTTTGTACTGTTGAACTCGTTTTTGTATTCATGTTCGTTACTTTTATCGAATTTAGTGAGTGTTCCAGCTTTAGCAGTCAATCCCTAGATTCAGTAGGTTCCCATAGTTTGCTCTACTCTGTTTTGATGTACTGTATTTCTGAATATTTTGAGTTTGTGCTAGCTGATTTTGATCGATGGCGTATCTTGTGTTGTGCAGTCGTATGTTTTTGAGGATCCATTCGGAATAACTAACAAAACTCGTTTATTTTTATATTTGCACGTTCATTTTAGTTTGCCGGTGGTACTGAGGTAGGAGGTACTATGAAGTTTCCCATTAGCTACAGGCTTCTGCCAACCTGGATAAGTATCGGCTTAGGTGGCTTCGCCTGGCGCGCTTACTTCTCGGGCTTGATATTTTTCTCGTACCAATGTATGCAGGAAATAGGAAATTAAGCTGCCTCGCTTGGATGCTGGGGATGTCTGTGATTCTGCATGGTTACCATAATTCGCGTATGATAGTGCAAAACCGGGAACTTGGATTAAATTGAAGAGTTGGAGTTTAGACTGGAATGGGCCTGTGGCCAAAAACAAATATCGAGTTTCGTGGAGCTGCTTTTCCGAGCGGAGGAGATGCCACTATCGACGGGCTGATTACTATCCCTAGTACGTTGACAGTCAATGCTACTTTTTTGTGACCATAAGGAAGTGCAATGATAAGTAATTGTGTTATAGATATCCTCCGCGAGTTTAACAGTCATTTGATTGGTGTCTCTCATGGCATGGGAACGAGAGATCAGCTACCCGAAACACAGCTGAGCGTTGCCGAAAGTGGTGCCACTACGGATAAGATGCCAGAGCAGGTAATAAACTTTTTTTCTGGTTTTGTAGTCTTTGGCTGGTATGTCTGGTGCATGTGAGTATGTGCAAACGGTCGTTAACATGATTGTAAATATTATTATGTCATCAAATGTTAGTTGGCACTATCCAACTGCTGGTTCTGGAGAATTACGGGTTCTCGTGAAACAGCAGGGCTCAGCCATTCAGATCAATGTCAATCACGGCAGGGTTCTTGTAACCTTCATGCCCCCTCGGCCATAAACTCTCCGAATCGTCAAGAACCATAGTGTCCTGAATATATATGTGTACCAGATTTCTTATTGTCAGTTTGCGTACTGTATATACATCTTAATTATAATAGTTACGCTCTGCTTCGCGAAGGGAATCATAGGTTGTCAAGTCACTTCCACTTGTACTTCTTCAGGCACGAGAACTTGTCAGACGGTTGAAAAATCTCGTCCAAGTGAATTACATGGATCACTGGACTATGGTGATCGTTACGATTGGTACTGAAGAGGTGAGCATTACGTTTTGTAGACCTGCTTCATTTCATTGTCTCTGTTAACTCTGTTGTCATGCAAGCCTCTGCCCCTTCATTGTTTTGCAGGTGTGTTCGAGGTGCACTTCTCCAAACGTCACAGCACTTACAGAGGCAATCGACATTCTTCAGAACAATCTTCCACGCGGCTTTGTTGTACTTCTAGGACCCATCCACGTGTCATTTCCCCACAAGCTCAAAGGAAATCTTCTCAAGTAAATTTTTGACGTAATGTTGGGGTCTAGGAGGTCAATCGAGATTTACTCAAGCTGGGGCGATGTTGTTATTCTGGCTGATTATTCAGATCTCGTTGTGAGTGTTCGAGGGAAGCATCCAACGCTCTAATGGAGCAGCTCAGTGCTGACTGGAAGAAAGCATTCGAAGATCTTCAGGAACATGTGGACAAGAGCCCATTCAGGGTTGGTTCTTCTACTGTACCCATTATTCTGGCTTCCACTAGGTTTTACATAGTACTGTTGTTTTTGAGTAAGAGGAAATAGTCTGCTAGGTTGTCGAGCAGCGGGTTCCTTTTGATTATTTACTGTTCTTTCCTCGTATACAACCTTTAATCATAGGCGGCGACCTTTGGAATTCTTGCCATTCCTGAACTCACTATAACTTCTCGTTATCCTTATGGTCTATTTATTCCTAACAAACCGCTGCTAAACAGAAGAGGTACTTGTTAAGCTTTATGATCACTTTTTTCAGTTGTTCGAAGCTAATTTCAGGACATAATTATGCAACTAAATGGCTTTGGAATCGATTGATTGCCGGTGAAAACTACAACCTCTCAGCAGCAGTGCTGTCTCAGGACGCCTACTTCTGCCCTTCCATTGTAAGTGCTCATCGGTTGCACCCAAGTTTTTGATGACGTCAGGAAAAGATATAGAGAAATGATTGCCAAAGTGTTAATTTTAGGGTTGTCCCTATTTCCGAAATACGGCGAACATCCATGGCTGCCAATTGCTGAGTCTTAGCGAGGCAAAGGAAAAGGAACTTCTCTTAGGAGTCGATGGCAAAGTTGTCAAAAAGGTGCGTGTTTGGAATAGAGTAGTCATGCGATTTCTTGAAAAAGGGAACAAAAGACCTTTCATCGCAGCACATTGTAATTATAGAGGCGACGAACGCCGGAACGCTTGTATACAATAGCAGTTTGCATAGTTGGCATAGCATTCTTTGTCGTGTGCACCTTAGGAACTGTGTTCTATCAAAAGAGTAAACAGGTATTTGTTTTGTTTCGTTTCAATCATATCAGCCCACTTGAATCGACTATTATATTTTAGGCTGAGCATGGTCGGTTTGAGATTGTCGATGAAGTTCAGAAAAAGTTTGAAGAAGCTAAAAAGGAAGAAGAGAAAGCGCTCCTCACGAAACAGTTATCAAGAGGAATTTCGATGAACGAAGGTCTTCAGCGAAGCACCCGGCGACTGACTGCAGATTGATAGCTGCCCGTTTAGGAAGCTCAGTCCTAGTAGGTGACCAGTTATAAGTGGATCGCTAGAGTAGTAACATTTCCCTTTAACATCATTCGCAGGTGTTGTATTGTTTATATTTGTAAGGGCAGTTTCCACGGTAGGGCGGATGCATTATTACCTATTTCTCTTTCGATCCCAGCTCTACTCCGCAGCGTGAAACTGAGAAACGATACCTAAAGAACTTACTTACTCGAATGGCGTTATTTCTAAGCCCATAAAAAAAGATTGTTCGGCGTCGGAACATTACTTTTTCACGTACTCTGGCGTGGATACTGCTTCTAGCAAGGACTATGTCTCGCTTTTGACTTCCCGACTCATACGCCTCTTTCCCTTTTCCTCTTCCCATTATAAACTGTATATTTACCTTTAATCCGTGTGAAAAACCCTTGAACTAATATTATTCAGATTTAACGAATTCCTACCGGTAGAAGAAATGACTCAATTATGTAGTTAGGGGTCTCATTGCCTTATTTTTTTGCCTGACCATTCACTTATGATAGAAGAACCGCACATTCCTGCCCACTGGCAGAACCTTTCTTACCATTAGAATATACCTAGTCATGAAAGGGTAGATTTTTTGATTGCATTTCATTAGTACTATTCAGCTTCGAACTCTCAAAGTTTGTGATGCTTTTCTTCCGCATTTCACTTTCTTCAACGATTCCTTCCGTTTTTGTAATAGTGCATTTCGTAATAGTTAATTTATGTGTAATGTGTGTGTAATGCTTTAATGTAATGTAATTATTAGGGATGAATTTCAGTGATGCCTTTTTTATTAATGGGCTATCGATTCTGCATTCCTAATTTCTCTTGAAAAGACTTATCGATAGCTGATGAGAGACACATCAATATATATCGTTTTTTTTTTGTTCTGCTCAATTGTGGTTTTCATTTTAATAGAGTACCAGCCTTGCTGTATATGGCATCCACAGTCTAAAAAAAAGTTTTAAATGAAGAGTTATGTTAAGCTGTTCTGTAACAGTGTCCCACCTTGGATAGAGCTCTGATTAGTTCTACAGATTTTTGGTATGTCTTATCCTTGTGAGGTGTTTCGTACACATGTACAGTACCATTATGTTGGTCAATAACTCCTGGATATACCAGTTATTCAGTATATATTGCTAAGCAAAGGGGACAAAGGGCATACCGAAAAATTTCTTGTCAAGTAGCATCATTGAGATAGCTTTTTCGATTTGCTTTTGAGTCATTCCTACACAGCGAACAATGTGAGAGAGATCGATTTCTGAGTATGGTTCAATTACTCGGCAAATTTCCTGAAAGAGGGATGAATTCGGCTATTTGAAAGGCAGGCTATTAACTTCTGTGAGGGGTTTTCAGAGAAATGCTTGGGGGAAGTTTTGATCCACTTGCAACTAGTAGGGGAGGTTCCCGGAAGTTTTCCAATTTTCTAATTTCAATCTTGTACTCGTAAGGTATCAGTCAAGACCATTATCACTGCTCACTGTCTATTTAAGTAGTTATTGCCCATGCTGGAACAGAATACGCTCATTGTCAGTTATGTGTTGCTTTCCTGTATGTCACTTTAGGAACGCCTGCCTTCAGGAGATCAGTGCTGGAATTTTTGCCTTCAAAGGCCGTAATGTCGTGCTTGAGATCAAGTTTTGGCTTACTTTTTCGAGCATGTTATCTCTGAGTTCTCTTGAATGTGCAGCCACAACTTGATCACACAAAAGCTCTCTATTGTAATCTTTCAGACACTGAAAACGAAGGTTACGGAAAGAGCAGAAAGAGCTGGTTGTGGTGTTGTGAGAAGCACTTCTGGGACCTTGTTGAACTTGCTCAGACTGCGTTCTGTGAATGCTTCAGCCATGCTCTTCATCGCTTCGATCTCGCGTCCTCGGATAGACTGTATCGTCTTGAAAAACGAATATTATATATAGTAATCGTAGATAACTAAAATACTTAAGTGAGAAACCTTTGTCGAGAGAAGTAAAGGTATTGTATCGGCTTCGTTCAACATTATCTGCAACATTTCTACTAGCAAGCGAGAGACGATACTCAGAGTTGGAAATCACCTTGCATAGGCACATGTATTTGAGCGCCCGTACTGCTTTAGGTGGATCCGCAATAAGGTAGCCTTCAAGAGCCTCATAACAGTACGAGTAAGCTGTCTTGAAATCCTTCTCATCAGCACTGTAGAGGATTCCAGACTGTAAGTCGAGAGCTGCCTGAAAGTGAAGTGCTGAGCCTCGACCTTTCCCTCCGAAAGTTTTTCGGGGTCCGAGACCCATGGTAAGTAGTTGTCTGTAGGCAGTTAGGCTATTATGTGATTTTTGATGATCGTCCTATGTTTAGGCCAGTTCTACTCTCTCGTATAACCTGACGAACCCTAGAGGAAAATGTCGGTCACCCTGAATGTGGTCTGATCCGAGGACTGTGAGAGTGGTAGTGGCACCTTTGCCCACTATGCCAGCCCCTATCACAACAAGNCTGGGAGATGGGTACCCAAATTGACTTTCTTACCTGCATTTGGGTAGAGACGTAAGCACCGTTTGCATTGCTTCTTGCCAGGACCAAGGAAGTTTTTGCCTGAAGATGGTATGACTACTGGATTAAACCCAACCTTTATTGAAAGAAGCTAACCTTTCCAAAGTTCTTCAAAGCAAAAGCGCTTTTACTCTCTTCCAGCGTGACTTCCATGATCAATTCACGGTCTTCAATCTTTTTGAGTTCAGCTATTAATGGACCAGCTAAAAGGACAACTATTAATGGAGCAGGACATATTTCTAAGACTTCAGAAGTTTATTGAAGGCAATGGTACTACACCGATTTTTTGAGCCTCGACATGGAGTCCGATGTCGTTATAGAGACGGATCAGGCGTGCTTCCAAGGCTCGGCGGAGAAATATGCGGCAGTTTGAAGTTGCCCATTCGATACATTCTTTTACTAATTTCACCTGTAGTAGGGATGAGTACTTCTGCTAGTATTACAAGTCATTCAAATGGTTGCTTTCTGCAGAAATAAGTAAATAATTCACCTTTTCGCTGTTTTCTTGGTTGATCATGAGACAATATTCCATGAGGACACGAATTAGTTTGCTTGCTTTTGCTCTACCCACTACATCATAAAATGGACGAGTTACCACAATAAGTTTACGTAAATCTGAAAAGACAACCACTTCTCTATAGTTACAGGTATAGTTTTTCGGTATTTCTCTGATTACTTCTTTTCTGTGGACCACGCTTCTGGCACTTATGTTCACAGCCACCCGTGACATCAACACCTTTCAGGGTACTTGTAAACAAAGTAGATGTCTATATGATATACTGGTAGGAGAATACGATCACCGGTTACCGTCCAGTCTAGTTACCGGACGGTTCGTACAATCAGCTCCCTGACCGCAACCACAAATCTGCTGAGGAAGGAATGGACCGATAGACCGAAATATCAGAGGTGAGGTTCATAGTAAGAGTGACGGGATTGTGGGTACACCCTCTTGATGCCTGCAGCGTAATCAAAACTAATCCCGCTCCAAGATTACAAGGAGTGAGTACTGTTCTTGCAGGGATGGGGTTCGGATTGAGTTTTCAAGCTCAGATCGTTTGAAATAACTTGCAGTAGGAGCCATATCAACTGGCAGATGCCAATGACAAGCTAGAGTTAGAGTTGCAGAGCCATATGAAGGAATGGGTTTGAAAACTGACCAGTACATCACTACATCATTTGGGGCAGCAGGATGACCTGTTTCTGAGCTGACTCGACCAGATTAGGAAGCATATTTCCGAATCAATGTCTTGATGCTTGAAGTTACCTGGGGTAACCTCACCTGCAACATTTCCTTCTGCGGATAGTTTTTTGGCATAGGCTATAAGGTAATCTTCACATTCCTTCAGTTCCTCTTCCGTGTAGTCTTCAGACTTATGGGATACTGAAAGGATGCTCTTGAGCTCCTAGCTGTACTGAGCTGGAAAGGTCGTGTAAACGTTCCTTACCCATGTCCTCCACCCTCTGTAACGTCATCTGTTGAGTAGCCATGAGTTGTTCGCGATCACTTGAGTAGAAAAATCTTATGAAATGAGACATACCGCTTCCGGGATCCCTTTTTAATTGAGGCGTTATCACTGCTGATATACTGATACTTATGATAGTCCATGCTACTCGGTTATAGTGCAGCTATTCTATGAGGTCAGGACTGTTGCACTGTAGCAAAGAGCTCTTGGACGCCGACAACAGACCCTTTAATTTTTTCTGAATTTTGGGGATATTTGCGTAGGCGTGCGTGTCCTACACAATAGCCTGTGGCTGGCTGATGTACAATCCAGTGCTTTTGTCTCCCAGACGTGTCTGGTACCAATTAGCAGAATTCGAGAGGATGGAAGACTTAATTGGCCCTGGCTAGTATCAATTCAGGATCGATTCGAACGCGGACCATGTGGGTTTGATAGTGTGCTAGGCGCCATTACATCACTTCCTCTCGCAGTAGGGGATTTGTTACAAATATGGTGATTAGAAGTCCTAATTTCGTAGAGCAAGTAAAAAGTGGTCGGTATGCGAAATGAGGTATGCTGGCTGCTGGTTGTTCTCAGAGGTATAAGTCCTTTTATCAAAGTGTCAAGCTCTTGATTTTCTTACTTGTAGCATATGGTTCTGTTTAACATCAGCACTAACACTGCTTCAGATTGCCCTACTCTTTGGTGCCTCGTTTTTCTTTACGATTTCGATAATTTTTCTTATAAGAGCCTGGTCACGGACATGTTTTCTGCCTGTACATCTAACCATCAGTTCTTCAGGATCGTGACTGTTCCATTGATAAATTGCTTTATTCCCAAAGAAATCACAGGCTGGTCTCACTGAGCTGCTACGTCAAAGCTTTATTTAGCATTGATGAAGCTATGCAAAGAAAAGTATGAAACAAACATGATGCTCACAAACAACGAATCTCCAGCTATTGCTTCCCTTCCATTCGGTGGTGTTGAAGGTGCCTTTACTCCATGTGGCAGCGGATGTTACCGCAACCTTCCTTTTTTCTAGGCCTACAGCGCTGTTGACATCTTCTGGCGTAGTTCTACAATGAAGTTGGATCAATGGCAGCAACCTTCCCTATGCTCGGTCATCCCTTCCATTTGGCTTATCCACCTCTTCTAACAAATCCGTATACGAATAAACGCCAAAAAACGTGTGGGATGGCACTCTACGTGAGTGGAACAACCCCATTAACCCACATTAGATTTGCTCGTATCCCGATGAGGAAGCCCAAATACCACTACTTGCCGGGAACGACCCTCCGACTGCAGCTTTTTCCGAAAATAAATAGCTTAGGCCAAGGTGAAATGTCTTCTGAAAATACTCTGTAGAAAACCGTATGCACTCTGTTTCATATTTGAATAAGGAAGGTTTCTCAGGATTCCCACGACTTCTGAAGCGTTGGAATTCCATAGAAATTCTTTTTGAATTGGGAATTTCCTGAATTTCCTCTGTCCTGTATAAGAATTCAAACCTAGTGCGCTCCTTGGAGCAAGGCGTTCTTTCCAGTATTTTCTTCCCTTTCAAAATTTGCCTGTTAACGTCCTTGACGTGACGTCCATTAGATGGGGCGTTGATGGGAGATACCGTGCACTCCAAAGGCTCCCCAGTTGTCATACTATTCCTACATGAGCTTTGAATAAATTAAAATTCCTTTGTTGTACTTCTTCAACAGAGAACTCCGCGGAACCTTTCCAGTGAACCAGGGTTATGTATTCCCTTTGAAAAACGTCTCATGTGGGATGGGCAGTTCTTGTTCACTGAAGATCATATCGAATGGTGTGTCTGTTGCTCTGAAAACCCTGATTGCAACCTATTAGGCCGATAGTCACAGGGCATATGTACGGACCCTTGTCATGTTCGTCATCTTGCCTCTTGTTCTTTGGGGAAACCACCACTATGCACCTCTATTTGGCTGTACCTGGTTAGCACCTTGCCACTGACCAGCTTTAAAAAGGTGGCTTGCTATCAGAAGCATCGTCTCGACCGATTGAAATTCTCCCGAGCTCACAAAACCTTCAATAAGCTCTATCTAGACCAGTAGAACTATTCCTCTACCTAACCCTGTTCAGAAGACGAGCAAAAGGCACGAACACCTCGAAAATTCATCAAGCCTTTTTTCACTCACATTGTTTAATACCTAGAGCGAACTCACCTTGAGAAGATGGCGCCGATAACTCCATGGCGTTTACATAAACATCGCTTCGCCTCTTTGTACGGTTATTGATTTGTGATGGTAATTTTCGATCGTATTTCGATTTTCGATTGATTTTTAATTTTCATGCTATCCGAACAACAGGCACCGATTACATTCGATCGCCCGGAAGTGATTGCAGCCGCCATGGCATGGGCTGTGGTGAAACTCTCCAGTTGTTTCGTCGCTTCACTTGCCGAAGACATCGCGACAGAATTCGTGACAAAGGTAGAATTCTGTGAATCCTTGCTTGCATAAAATTTACTCTTATACAAAAAGCGGATGGTTGATTACGGAACAAAGCAGTGGTGCAAGGACCGTCATCTCACTAATTTGCATTGAAGCAGATGAATTATTCACACACGACCACTTTACTTAGCAGCGGACTCTGCGACTGAGGGAGAACAAAGTTAGCAGGATGAAAACTATCTTCCAGCCCAGTATTAGTTCTTATTCTTCGAAAGTGGCGGAGTTAGTGGGTATGGTAACACCAAGTGAAGCCGCTAGCGCAGTGAGTGGGTGTGGTAGCACTTACCAAGGAGAGCTAGGCTACCTCTCCTTGGTTGTGAAGCCGCTACCATAAGTGTTCCTGAGTAATCGGACCTTAATTCGAATTCCACTATCAAGCTCCTCTTTTTTTTAAACATTTGCCAGGTTAAATACATTACACTGTAGATCGATAGGTACCCATAAGTTACTGGGATGACTGGACGAGTTTCATCATCCGCTACAGACTCAAACGGTAACAGATCAATTTTCAGTGATTTCCCTTGTCCTATCTATCAAGCAAATCTGCAAAAAACTTGCTTTTTGTTATTCCTCGAGTTTCTAAGCAGAGTACTAGGCCTATTTGCAGTAACTAGGCTATACAAAATTTGTAGCATTGCAATAGTATTGGCAAATTGTAGTGTAGTATAGATTGGGAATTGACTTGTAAATTGACTTCAGTTCAAATTCGAATTACTGAGTTACTCAGTCGTCGAGGAGACTAGCTGTAGGTGGTACTTCATTCTCCTCCCATCCAACCGACCCTGAGCTCCCGAACTGCCAACCTGTTCAAACACCCCAAACCTCCTTGTCCAAAAAAACTTCGTGAAGTTTGGTTTTGGTCACATACTTTCGATTTTGCATCCTCCATTTTTGACTAAAAATCTGCTTATATGTTTGTCGGTTAGACGAAATGAATAGATATTGAACATAACGTAGCCTCTATAATCAGGGTTCATATTTTGAACTCAGAACTGCAAAATATAAACCCTTATTTCCAAGGCTAAGTTCAAGGCCGTAGTGAAAATAATGACTTCGAAATCGATTGTTCCGCTATTCGTTGCACAATATTGGGAAATATCGTGAATCGTTCCCGTACACATACGATTCTGAAAGTAAGGTGGAGGCAAGCTTCCCTGTGAATTGACTCTCTGAATGCTTAACTTTCATCCTCACCACTTCAAGCTACAAGGATATAACTTTCGATCATGCCATTTACCAGTTTTACTGTTAGCTCTGTATAGGCTAGCCGTGAGAGCATTAACCTACACTCACTTTCCAGGACGAGTCACTGGATCCTCTACGCCAAACTTCCTGGTGTCCAACATATCAAGTCGGAACCCAATGTCCAGGTAAACGGTTTCGACTTTCACTTCCGCAATCATTATATCTTTTTTTGTAAGTTGGCTTTGATTCTTGAGCAGAGAGCTCGTTTCATTATGCCACTCTTGCCATTCATTTCAGAAATTTCAGAAGCCTTTTCGAAGGAATAGTTGTTTTCTGAAGGAATTTGTATTGATATATTCTTCAAGAGCCTCATTCAACATATACTTCCAGAAAACTCATTTATCTTCTACTATAAGTGCTGTGGCCATCTACACAAAGAATGTTGTTCCCATCTACGAGTTTGGGTGAGTTCAATACTGGAAGTAGAGCTGTCTCAAGATGTACAACCCAGTTTCAGGTCCTCGTGCTCATAATCGCCCTTCCACTTTTATTCATTGTACCCCCTGTGGTATATCTGATGCGTCGAATATTCTGTAAAGCTGATCATCGACCGTATTCTGCTGGTATTCAAATGACGACACGAGAACAAAGAGAATCTCGAAGGGATACCAGATAGATTCTCGAACCTTTGGCATCTCAGTCCCCTTCCTGTAACTCTGGTGTTTGATAGGTTGTGCCCATACTGGACCATTTAACGAAAAGCTCAAATTCTTTATTTTACTACCGTCCTAATATCAACGACTGGACCGTTTGGAAGCTACACCTGATGCTACTTTTCCTCATTTGATTTTTCATATATGAAGCTCCTTTTGAATCTTGTACAGATCGCTCTCTCCAATCTAATGCGGAATAACTTCAGCAGAAGTGAAGTCATGTTTCTTTCGCAGCCTGGAAGCTTCATAAAGATCAACACAGCTGGCTTTGACAGTGCGACCGCAGAAGGCTCGTTTAGCTCAGAAATGAGACAAACATTGTATTAGTTTTTGATAATAACCAAAGTCTTGGACAGGCTTTGAATGAGGATCCCCCTGAGAACGTCAGCTTTTCAGAATTGTATCATATGACTCTCTTTCGATCTGTCTCATATGTCGTCTGATAAGACTTCTATGTTCACTGGGCTCCATTACTCAACACCGAATGGTACAACCTGACCCAAGCGGATTAAGAAAGGCCTCACGATGCCTCCTCTTAAAGTACATTTTTATTAAGAAAAGTGGCTGGCTAATAGTGAGTGCTGACACGGCTTCTCTTGCTGTACGCTTGTGGCTGTACACGAATGATGGTTCTCGACAGGAATCCCTGATAACGGCACTATAACTTTGCTTGAGGTTCGACCCAGATTCTCCTCATGACTTTCTCTTGATTTTTCGATTTTCTGAAGAAGAGAGAGGGGATGGGAGTGGGAGGGGGTGGGGAAGGGAGTGAGAGAATGGCGGGAGGATGTACCTTTCCGCGCGGGGTATCATCTGTTCCGACAATCTGTTATAGTAATTGCATCCTTATTGATGAACCGAACAAAGTCCTACTCACCCGTTGCTGCCAAAAGACTCTCGTTTCTGAGGATATACCCGGAAACCTTAGTCAAGGTCTTGCATTGGCTTACCAACACTCATCACCTTTCGATTCCACATTGAAGTATACTGCCTATATGTACCCAGACGGACATGCCACCCTGCCCTTTTTACTCCCATCTTTTACCGCTTATCAGATATGAAGTAAATTCTTGTGATAACGATCAGCTGATTTGCTACCATAGTTTATTTACATCAACACTTCCAATTGAAACAGATATTGAATAGATGCATAATCATATTATCTAAAATAGAACAATCTGTTATTCCGTTTCACCAGACCGATACGATAGAAGCAAAATGAGTACGGTAGGAAAAAAGTGAGGAAACCCGAAAAAAGAATACAGTAATCCGAAAAAAAAGACACCGCCCGAGAGCACAGCTCAAGGGTGAGAGAGAAAATGGTGATAGTGATAAAGAGCTCAAGAAAAAAAAGAAATGACAATGACTCGACTCCTGGTAGGGGGAGGGTAACAATCGGGGGATTCAACAATGTGGAACGAGTAGAACTACCGGAAAAAATCAATAATCGATTGGTAGACACACATTAATGATGGCTATTTGGTCAAGCAGGAAAAACGTTTCTGTATCAGCGGCCTTCGCTAAAGTCCGCAATTGTGCGTCAGTCAATGAGTCGGTCTGCAACGTTGATGGGACATATGGTCCACCTTTGACATAAAAAACTATTTAGAATCTCTCTAATACAATTTCGACACAAAATTACGGAATGTTACAGAAAAATTCCAAAAATGGAGATATGATGAAAGAGCTGAATTGCATGAATCGTTACTTCTTTTCATCTAAAATTCTCCAAAATTAAACGATTCATGCATGCCATCTCTAAAAAATAGCAGCTCACAAAAAAAAGAAAGTAAATCTTTCTAAAAAACAAAAAAAAATATTGATGAACGACAATTGAAAAAACAACAAAAAAGAAGAAATATACAGATCAAAAAAATTGATGAAAAAAAANAAAAAAAAGAAAACAAGGAGATTGAGATGGTAACTCCAATCAATCACCTATAACGCAACAGATGAAGACACAACGATGATGATGATGATGAAGATGGCAGGAGGGCGATGCTCTGATCAGATGAGCTCCGCTTTGAATCGCTTCATCGGTGGTGGTTGCGTACGGTATTGAGTCTGAACCTGTTGATGTGGATGGGTGGTATACATGCGTTGTTGATGTTGCTGATTGGTAAAGTTAGCCAGTCGTACACCATTCGGCGGAGTGGTGTATACTATAGTCTCCGCTGATGGATAGTCGAGCTTTGGATCCTGAAAATTGCAACTGAACTAGTTAAGAACAAGTGAGCCAAGAGGATCAGTGCTGACTTATCGCAACTAGTGAATACGCCATGCATTCGCGTCCCGATTAGAATTTCAGTAATGATTCAAAGAAATATGCCATGAATGGCGTCCTGGGTAGGGCTTACCATTCTAGTGAGCTGATGTTTTCGTCCTTCCAAACCAACTTAATTCAAATAATAACCAAAATAACACTCGATTGACCCAACTTAAAGTTTCGTTAGGGATTTAGTTCCTGGACAAGAGTAAACAGTACCATACAGTGCTGCAAAGACCCCTCTTGCTATGATCGCTCACCCCTTCCTAAATGAGGAGTTATGCAGTGGAAATAATTCCGTAATCTGGGAATTGAATATGAAAATCACACTTGACGATCCCAAGTGGATCAGTGTCGGAAACCTGGCAAATACCAGGGCGGTACTCAGCATGCGGGTCAAAAACCGACTTTTCGGTAAGCACGATTCACCTGATAAGGTATTCACAATCTATTCACTCCTTTAGAACAGAAAAAGTCAATTCAAATAACTACTTCCGAAAGGAAATACAGTTTTCAGTTATTAAGAAAAGCACAATTTTGATCGTACAAAATAATCTCGAATCCAAATTTACTCACCGGTAGCAAATTTATTCCACCCGACCCAGTGCCGGACCCCGTTGTCTTCGAACCAACCCCTCGAAAACGGGCTTGCGTGGTCCCATCGGAGCCTATAGGCTTCGCAACAGCCATAGTTGGCTCATCAGGGATTGGTGCCTCTGGCACTTGGGGACATTGGCCTCCTCCTTTGGACACGTACTCCATAAGGGTTCGTGAGCGAGCTGTACCTGAAATGTTGGGATTGGCTAAGTGGACACAATGAAAAACGTTCGAGCAAGTGACGTGCCTTCTCCAGAACGATTCTATTTGAAGCATCTCGAATGAGCCATGAAGTCACAAAATACAGAACAAGGCGATAGATTGGACAGTACCTTGTGAAGGAGCTCGCCTTGACACCTCTTGCAGGCTGAGGTTATGTGGTTGACGGGCAGCTGCTCGCGAAGCCTCTTCGGATTCGATTGACCTCTGCTTTGACTGCTTAAAAGGAATTATCTGAAATCGCACCCAACTGTACTTCAGAACAAACTGCCACAAGATCAGATTCAACAGAAGCTTGTCGGAGTCAATCACTTGCTAGCAGTACTCACCAAAGGGTTCAGATGTGGTGCAACTAACAAACAGACCGAAAGCAGCAGAACCGCTAGGCATGTACCAGCTTGGGCTCCACGACGTGTACTCTGCAAAAGGAGAAAGTCATGAATAAGGAAAGAAAAGAAAA
>UZAF01016463.1:7963-25123 GCA_900617895.1 Haemonchus placei
ATTTGAATTTCCCGTCAAACACACACACGCACACACACCACACACACACAAACACACACATACACTCATACACACATACACACACACACATACCAAGAGACATTTGGAGGATCAAATAAACGAGATGATTCCGGATGATATAAGACTGGACGTAAATGGTGCCTACTAACCAAGTCCAGATAATACTCAAAAAAAAAAGAGTATTATAAGCGGGATATCGGTAGAGCAATGGCTAGGAGCACGGTGCCTATGTCATAATCGCCAACCTACAGCATCACTTGTTGCGCCTTTTAGCCTCCGCTTCTAAACTGCTGTTCATCATTTGTTTGTTTTTGTCTTTTGTTTTTGTTTTCGTCTTTCACTTTTGCTTTGATTTGCCCTGTATTATTTTTTATTTCTGTTTCGGTATTTAATTGCGAATGAAGATTTTCATACGATTTGCTTCAGTAGCATGTGAGTCAAGAGTTTCGAGCAAAATGCCGAGATCGCCGCTTTCTGAGAATGATCAAGAAGATATGATGGAGGTGAAGAAGGGTAGATGGAGTACGCAATGATAGCAGCGAGCAAATACTTATCCAGACACCTACTTCATCGAATCGAGCTCTTCTCTTATAGTGTGTGGTGCAGTAGGAACGAAATTGTCGCGTCGGCGAGAGAGACGCCGCGCGTGAATGAATGTAGCGCAATGCAGCAGCAGATAAGAAATACAGGAACAAAGGAACTAACAGTAGAATCATGACTAAAATAAGGATCGCATATCGGTTGAGCTGTGTGAACATTCAGTCGCCTTATTACGCTAGCGCTGTAATAAGGCGACTGAATGGTCCGCGACAGCCGCGTGCGGCGAATTGATTACAGGAAACCGTTCCTACTGCCCGTCTTCCTCTCTTATACCATAAAACAGAAAGTGACAAGAATCCTGAAGCAGTGGTTTATTCTGACGAGTCATTGTGAACCAACCACCTCAATCTCTTTGGCTACTTCCACCAGAAATAGGCTGTTTGCCCATGAATTCTATCGGCAATTAGTGTTGACAGCCTCGAACACAAGCAAACCTAGCCATCTTACATTGGCCAGTAGTAACCGCTCAAATTAGGTAACGTGGATTCAATCAGTGGAGCTTCAAATTAATCATTCATCGTTGCAACACTCCACTATAACAAGTAGAGCACCATTTGAGAGTCCTTCTCGCAGGAACTACAGCGTTTAATTACCAAACAAATGGCATATATACAAGCTCAATGAGAAAAAAAAACCTCGGCTATGTTCCATGCAATTGAAATTTGAGATTAATTTTTATTTTAAAGCATAGTAATGAGTATGAAACCGTATTTGGAATGAATTGAGCCAAGTTAAGCAATACTAAGAGAAGTAAATAAAAAAGGGCTACTTTCAGATCATGGCGTTGTTGCTTCCATCTTTTCATCATTGTGCCGTCTCTTCAAGTGGCTTGCCAAGAATTCTTGATTCACGAACACCTTACCACAGGAAGTACACTAAAATGCATTCCAGTATTTAAGTGGAAAAAAAGGGTTAGCGTGAGCAAAAGCCCTTAACCTCAAAACAACGAATATTAATTTTTGTCTTACACAACCCGCGCATGACTAGTGAAGCAACCGTATGCTACGTCAAGGTGAAGGTTTGTGACACATCAATGAGACAATTTCGGAACATTGTTGCCATACAACTTTTACTACATGGTTATTCTCTAAATTTGGACATGGCTGATATCATGCAGAAGTGTTGATCTTGATGCTCATAATGGCTTATCAGTTGACCGATTGGGCTAAGCACAATAATGCGTGCATCACATCAAAGAATTATCTCTCTCAATTATAAAGCAGAAACTTGGAACGTCGATTTGTCGGTATGTTGGTTTGAGTGTTTCTCCGTCCGATAAATTTATAATTACGATAAAGGTAGTGATATGGAAAACCTAGCTCTATTCTATCCCTATCCCTTCTATATTTCTACATTTCTTTACATTTGTTCACCTAAGGGGTGGGGAGGGGGAGGGGAGAGTTTCCAACTGCTCTGAAAAAGTGAGGAATGGGGGCTTGGCGTAAGCCTGGCAACCCAACTGGTTTTAGCATATTTCAAAAATTTTATGACCTGGCTCCCCCCGACAAGGATATAGCCGATGGGTGGGTGGTGAAGCCCCACTCACGCTAATATGCTCACTTCGTTTAATTTGTTGACCGACCTACATTCTTCACCTCTGCTCATTTTCCCCGGTCTATGTGCTGTTCTGAAAACATATTAGTGAGTTTTGTCCTCTTCAACGCCCACTTCGGAGCGTGGCCTATCCTTGTATGGGAGGCTCTGCTTACCCAACTTCATATGTGCCCTCCTATCTGACCCGATGTCACACCCATATAGAACTCTACTTGACCTTCCATTGTTTCCTCAGGCGATATAGATTTTGTGACAAGTAAATGGATGCAAATTCTTATAAACCAAATAATGATGATATCCTTACATGTGGTAAGTCGTGATTGTGATTTTAGAAGGATTCTGAACAGTGCTGTGGATTTTTAGCCCCAAACCGCCTACGTCAGCGCACGCCCTGCCTACTTTGAAGATCTGGCCATCCTCCCTTCAACGGCCTCAATCCACTTTTTTTCCTGATTGTAGAACCTTTTTGAATAGAATAAAGAGTTTTAATTTCAGCCAGCCCGCTATGTTCTATGCATGCTCCGCCCACTGCTGAGATTTGATCCCTTTTCTTAGACAGCTTCTGACTACATTTTTCAGATTCCAAAACGTTTTTGAATGAAGTTATGAATTTCCTTAAAGAAGCACTGTCTTTTTGAGAGCATGCTCCGCCCTCCGCAGCCGCAACTTCGCGGAGCTTGCGCATGCTTAGCACACCTTAGGCCTTATCCCAACCTTCAGGCTCTCGTTGAATCGAGTCTGAATCAAGGGAGAAGTAATGCCCACTGAGTACGCTCGCCCCATAGCAGAGGTCTCCTTCATTTCACTTTATGACCGAGTCCCCACGGGTATGTGTCACCTCGTGCGTCCGAGGGCGCGTGCGGCAAATTGCGCGGCGATGTTCGTAACGATTTCAATGACATTAGCGCCTATCACTGGGGCCCAAATTTGACGTAGAGTAGATTAGAAAGATCATCTGACTCTACTAAACTAATCTACTTCAAGTTTGCGCCCCGAAATTTGGCGTCAGAGCCGTACAAATCGTCACGAACTTCGCCGCGCAATTTGCCGCGCTCGTCCCCGGACGCACGAATTGACCGTCCCCCATTTTCCCCCTCCTACCCCCTCCCCCCACCTATGCTCAATTTTTCTCGGCGTGTGGGTTGTTATAAAGCCAGAACAAAGATTTATGTATATACCAGTTGGGCTTGCACACTAACGCTTTCGTCACATAAAGAAGGCCTCGAAAATGGCTATTGTTCTTGATCGGAGCTGCATACCTCGAGGATCTGGTCATAGGCTGTAAAAGCACCGCTCTCTAGGAAATGCTCCGGTCACCGCGGATGAGTCTCTTTCGTCTGATTTGTTGACCCATTCCTAAGCTTTGCTCGTTTTTCCCAGTGTATTGGCAATCTCTAGAGAAAGTCATGTTCTTGTTCTTGCCCTGGGCCTCGCCTGACCGATATTTGACTCTACCTCTTCAGCTTCAGATTATAAGGGTTTCAGGACGTACTAGAGGACCACAGACAGATGCTAATTCTTCACGTGTGGTAATTAATGATGATAAATTTATAAATGGAACGATTTTGAAACGTTACGAAAGTCTCTGAAGATAGTAGCGAGTTTTTGACTTTAACCCCGCCCACCATGAAGGATTGATCATCCTTTTACAACATGCTGTATGCACATTTTCAAATTCTAGAGTGTTCCTGAACAGAGGTATGTATATATTAGAATTAGCTCAAATTCGAATGAGTGCATGCCCATCCTAGGCGATTTCGCTATACCTACCACTTTTCTGGTCTTCAGGCTTTCGTTGAATCACATTGAATATTCTGAAATAGGCCACCCACTATGCGATAACTTCACCCACCGCGGGTAGGTCTCCTTCATTTCATTTGTTGAGCAATTCCTCATTTGTGCTCAATTTTTCCCGGCGGCTATGCAGTGGTGAAACCCAATCAGGAGGTTTTGCCCATCGCACCGCCAAACTCCCGTATATGTCCCGTCCCATGGGACAGAGGTCCACTGAGCTCAAATATACTATGCTGTTTTTGTCCGGTGCCCAACCCATTCTAAACTTGACCACACCTCTCCAGGCGTTTCTTCACGAATATCGAATTTCGTGACAAATAGACAGAGAAACAGATGAGAGCGCGTTTTTATTTAGCAAGGATAGTGCTGGCTGAATATGTTATCACCATGACAAGGACAAAACTATTTAGGCACCTGACAGGCTCTCTTTAGATCTAGTGAGTGGATGGCATTTCTGCTCCAAACAACTTTCAAGGGGATACACTCCACTAATAGATAGAGAGACAACTTGGTGGAAGAAGAAGGTCAAATAGATTATCATCATCCTTGCCGTGAAATCAAAGGTATTAGGATGTGATGAAGATTCTATCCACCAAAATATTGTTGAAATAGGATAACAAGTTTTGGGTTGACTTTCAAACTTCCTGAATGGATGTTTCCGTTGTATCCAAGCTTCACCAAATAAATGGAGGTTGTATAAGGCAAAACGCAGTTAATGTGCGATTTCATCGTAATGTAAATCATGAAGAAAGCGAGTATGCTTACCTTGAAAAGAGGAGTGTCTTCACTGAATACTGCCGCTTTCAGCCGTTTCACTTCCTTCTTTTTCGAAAGCAACTCGCTCTTTAACTTTTGGATTTGTTGAACCAACTGGTTTTGCGATTTCTAAGAAATTAGGAATAATCATACTAGAAATAGGTTTGATCCTCGGCATACACAACCTTATGCAAACCGACCAGTAAATATTCAGTTTGGAGCTGAAAAATACGAAGAAGCTTCCGACTACGTTGAGAAGCTTCATCTGAATTCGCTTCGAATGAGAGCATTGTAGGCAAGACCGCTTGAAGAGTCGAAAAACGAGCGAGGCCGCTTTCCAGCAACGTGATAGAGACTTCATCTAGAGAACCGGCCACGTGGGCGATTTCAGATAAAAATAACGATATGAAACTAACCAATAAGCTCCCAATTGGGAACTGGTGGATCAGAAATCACTCCTTTTGACGACATTTCTCCTGACATCGAAGAACAACCAGACATTCGTGCAGCTGAGTACGAGCCTCGTGCAGCATACACGACACCTCTTGCCGAAAAGCCGTTGCCATGGAGACCCATCGTTCCACTTAATACGCAGCCTACCGAGAACAGAGTAGCGTTATGAAAAGAACTGTAGCTGTTCGAGAAAATCCTCTTGACTCAGAAGTGCGTTCGCACGAATGTACTCTTGTTAACTAGCGTCAATTTCAACTCTCCAGTAAAACGAGACCTAAAAAACGAATAATCCTCTCGGAACTCGCACTTTACTGCTTCTCACTGAGGAAAAGAGCGTTTTCGCTGTGACGTTTGCATCCTGCGGGATGAACTTGGTAAATGATCCATGACTAGCTATGACTCGTTTGTCTTATGGTTAGCATTCTTTGAAATGTCTTCTTTTTAACCATGGAAAGGAGGGAAATGTTACATGGTGATTTCTATGCTTTTATGCGATCAAGAAGAGAGCTTGTGGTTTTGGCGGATTGAAAATGTAAGTATTTTGCCACAAAGCAGTTGGCATATCACAACAACCACCTAATACTTTTCTACCGAATTAGTGATTTCAGTGCTTGAATCATTATTGTCTGACCGCTAACTGATATTAACTACATTTTCGTCGTGCATGTGGCCTGAAGCGAACTGCAAGTATTTATTTGTGCGCACCTAGGAGCTATGTAGCAACCTCACCATGCTCCGCCACTCCCTGATAACCTCTTAACGGTTTGCGGAAATCTGCCCTTTATAAGATGCCACTTCTGTCTAGACTGAGGAAGGATCAGTAAGCGACGTTCGATATATACAGCAATGTGTAGAGTAAAATAGGCAAATACAGCGAGAGCAGTGGGACCCAGAAAAGATCATAGTTCTTCTACAGAATGTCTGCTTCATTACATACATATAAGAACTCGATATTCTGATCCATGCAGCCAACACCGATGACTACATACTCACCTTCATGAGCATTGTAAAGAGAACAATAAGATTGACCTCGAGCGTATTTTCCACAAGGCACCTCATCTACCGCCTCGACTGTGCTGGAACCTGTGACGCCTTCCTTGCCTCTAGCTATAATCCCGCCACTATGGTAAAATCAAAGGTTTTTGACTTCAAACCGCTGTAATAACTTCTTTAAGAACTGCTTTTTCAATTCCATCAAACTTCTTCCCATTTTCAGCATCAAAGTGTTTAGCCAGTTTCTATACAGACGCTACATACAGAAGCTTAACTTACCGGGAACATTTGCAGATTCATCAACCGAACTATTCATACTAAACAACACTGTACTCCTTTTGTGGAAGGTTGATTGCAACTGGGAGACATGAAGTACTTTGAGAGCTTTCAATACGCACGTGAAGTAAATTTTCTTTCATGACTGATCTTGACTAAATTGTACAGTGTTCTGATCACACTTGAGCTGCGTATATCGTGGTAACAATAGGAATGCCTGGACAAAGTGTTACACTGGCACTCTTAGGCAAAAGCTCAAATGAAACTGTACTTCTCTGTTAACCTCTTGAAAAAATCAAATAGAATAAGAGAGATGAAATCCTAAAAGATTTGAGGGTGAGGGTTTGAAGATTTGAATGTGAGGGCCCTTCAAAACAGTCAGAGGGAATCCCTACGAATCAACGGCGCCACCTAATTTTATAGTTTTTAATTAGTGCTCGAAATTGAACACATTGCTCACTCATTCGCATTTAGCTTCAAGAAACTTGAGAACTCGTGAAAGCTAAACATTTGGATCAACTTAGTCGTGCTCGTGATCAGCGCCTCTAGAAAGCGCTCGAACGAACTAGCAAAACAAAATTGCATAAAACACGTCATCCTATTATTTATTCGACTATCTACACGTACAGGCGTAGCCTTCATAAAGAAATCGCAACCATGACATCATACATAATGTTCTGATTACTAAGCTCATCAATGAATATTTCTTCCGATTGTTCCAACACAGTCAATATCACCACATCATTAACGAAAAAGTTAGATTGGCATATTACCAAGTTTGAGATGCTGGTACCGCTTCAGTTCAGAAAAGGAGAATGGCATGAGTTTGAGAGCAGTCAAGTACAAAACGGATAGAAAACATCAAGGGTCGTCTCTTCTTGGTATTAGTGAGTCGACCAAGCATTCGAGAAGCTCGGGAACTCCTCTTCCGCTAGCTGCGTCGCAGTAATAAACTTTTATAGGCTGACCAAAGCGCGATACCGATCCAAGAAGGGATGAAACGGATGCTTCGGCGGAACTCTCTGATCTGGAAGAAGTGCATAATGAGCCTTCAAAAAAATAAATGCAGTTTGGATGAGATGCGTCAGATTGGGCGGACTCTACTGGGATAGTTGTCAAATGCCTTGTTGCAAGCGTAGCGCCTTTGCATGCCAACGTTATGTGCTATGATTCATCAGATGCTTGGGGTCTTGATGATGGAGGCGAAAAAAGTCTCAAGGACTCGACAAGCGACTCGCGATGAGGACACTCCTATTGAGCTTACACCATCGTTTAAAGCGATGCGCTGCCACAATCGAAGTTACCTTGCCGCTAGCCAAACTCTTCGCCAACAGCATCTCTATCATCTCTTTCGATCTCAAATGATTCTCGTAATGTTATCTTTCACTGTGGTGCTTGATTGCCCGTTTATCTACACGTATTTAATACAGTCATGTGTTGCTGCCTTCAGGATACATGTGAATTTAATGTTCGTGATGAAAAGCACGCGGGGCACCTCCCTCTGCGAGCGATGCTTACTGGTAGCAAGACTAGTTCGCTCCTCGCTGTCGGTTAATGACAAGGTAGATAAGGTACTTGTGCAACTACAGTCTCTTGCTGATTCGAATTGGCCTGTCACTTTGACAGGAAGCTCGCTGATTGGAGATGAAAAATTTAGCCCGAAAGGTTGAACTAACGAAAGTACTGTCTCCTCCGTCGTCACGCTCCACAAGCATTTCAAGAATCATAATCTTACCCGCACATAACGTTGTGCCTGCAAAGGCACTTCGCTTACAATACATAGGGTTCTGCGCTTTTAATACAGTGGTAGCTGCTTCTAGGAAATAGAAAACTCAAGAAGTTATCACTGAAAGTACGTCAATCTCACATCAGATCTGATCACTGAAAGTACGTCAATCTCACATCAGATCTGACGTTGCATCGGACAAATTGAAAACTGTGAGAAACTCATAAAAAAATTATGAAAAAATTGCCGCATCTTAGTCTCAATCCGAACAGGAAGGGAAATGAAAAATATGGTTGAAACGAACGTTGAGATGAAGGTGGGATTGGAAGAAGAATTAAATCCCATTGCCTTACTAGCATCGCCTCGGAAAAAATACCATATAACGTACGTTTTTCTATTGACCACGAGGAGAAATTGGCAAGAGTCAGCGTGTGAGTCTTCTACGACTTCCTCGACTGCCCTGATGACATCAGGGAACCTTTCGGGAGCACTGCTATCAACAACGAAGATGATGGCTGAAATACAAATCTCGTCATCTCAGTCGATTTTAAAATCCTGATTGCACAAGGTCGTCCCCATTATACCTTGAGCGTTAGAGTGGTAATGCTTCCATACGCTTCGAGAACGATTGAGACCACTCACGTCCCAAAGATGAAGACGAAAGTTCTTGTAGTGGATTGAATCTACGGTGAACCTATAAAAAACTAGTAAAATAAATAGCTTCGTCTTATATTCTTGCGGAAATATTATAAAGAAATTCTTTTGTGTTCTCTTGCAGCACCAGAATGCAGAATGATGAGTTTATAATCTTCGTAAAGAAACGCTTTAAGAAAAACTTAATTTTATTCGTACCAGCGGCAAAACAATACGACACTTATGAAACACTAGGTCACTGACTCAACTCCTCTATTACAAGATTTCATTCTCAGGGATTACTGCTTGTTAAGAGGTGAACAGTAAAGCAAGGAGTGATATCCGTAGGCCGCAGTATATATTGGGGCATGTAATACGAGTATTGCGAAGTGATTCCTTTGTCTTTTTTTTTGTTTATTTATGATAAGCTAAGCTCAGTTGATGCGCTCTATTAGTGTATCAAGGTTCATTATGTGCATGTTGTGACTAATCCGAAAATATGGTCCTGTATGTCTATAGCAGATTTCGGAACAGACCCAACTATCAAAGCTTGAGATTACCGCTAAACCCCGATTATTGTTTTGCGTACTTCGTTCAGCTTCTTTTGAGTGTGGGTGGTTGCTTCGCTTAGATTTGAGCCCCATTTCCCTTGCCCGGAATTGAACAAAAAAGAAAACTATAAAATACCCATTCGTAGGAGAGATGTCGGGAACATGAGGAGCTTTCATTAGAGCACGTAGAAGCGTAGTTTTGCCTGCTCCTTCCAGTCCAAGAAGAACTACGCGAGCGTCCTCATAGTGCCCAAGATGTAATCGATTGGATCGTGATATGGAGTATGGAATAAGATTCGACAGAAGAGATTCCTCTAAAAAGAAATCAACGTGTTTCAGTGATAAGCATTACAAGGCGAAAGAAAAAAGGTCCACCAGGAGAGCGAACCACATCGGCTTTAGCAGATTCGGCAAGTGCAAGTAGGTCGTTCTTTCGTTCAACAAGTTGTGTCCGATCCAACACCAAACTCCGCTGTAGCTCTGATGATGTAGAGCTCAACTGAAATAGCAAACAGATATAGAAAAAGAAGTTGGAACTGTATATAACAAACAAACAGAACTCGATTTGACGCATTATCCATTTGTTCGATCTGGAGGTTAAGAGCAGCAACCCTTGCATTAACGTGAGAAGATAAGGTATTCAGTGCTGTCTCTTCATCGCAATTCAATGCATCTCTGAGGCGATTGAAATGAGCGCGAACCTCGAATAGCTTCCAATTAGTATACGGTCAGTGAAATGCAAGAAAGAAATAAAAATGATTTAGTGCAATTTAGGACACTGAGGTCAAGGGCAGGAACAGAAGTCGCACATACGTAGAGTCCAGTAAGTACAGAGTCATTGTTAAATATGAGCAACTTTTTATACATTTTCATACGACGAAAGTCGTTTGAATTGAGTTTCGTCGGCTTTAAAGTATCAAGTGAGTCCTGACCTGACCAGACCGATCTTTGCCATGAAGCGGGAGCGAGGAAACCTAAGCTTTTTGTGACTCTTACAAAGCACAAACGGAGGACGGTTCATAACAATTAACTCATTGGAGCTTGCTGGGCTAATTGCTCAGACAGTGTGGTTAAGTCTTGAAAGATATGAAAAGGATGAGTGCGGTGGGGCAGAATTTCTGCCATATAAGCCACTGGCTAGGGCTAATAAATTGGAACCCGCGGCAATCGTTAGCTTGAACTGGTTCTTTAAACGTATACTTATTTATTTATTTATATACTGCACTCATAGTGCAGTATATAAATAAATAAATAAATAAATATACGTTTCTTAAATACATATATATGAGCATTCATTTGATAGATAGCACGTTTTGCGAAAACCGGCGGGAAGCGAACCTACACCGCTCGCCTGAAGGGAGAGAACACTGCCACTGCGCCAGGGCGGCCCTTGCGATCTTTGCGAGCATCTCCGCCTTTCAAATGGCACTACCTCTCCATGTATTGAGCATGCAATCTCTGAGAGCTCACGACTTTTTGGTGGACTCATTTAGCAGCTTTAATTTCTAAATTTGTAAACAGAATTGGTAACCCTACCGATATATCCAGGTCTATCCAAAGTTCCATGGAAAAATAAAACCCTCCCGTGGCAAGCAGCGCCCTCCAGTGACTGTGGGGTACTGACCTTTCTTTTCAGGCTGGCCTCGATCCACTGTGTTTTCGGCCTCCAAGCCTTCTCGCAGCTTGTTCTAAATTTGCAACTCTACTGCTCTTACCAGGTCTACGCCAATCTACACAATTTATTCTATTCTTTGGTCACTCTGAATCCGCTTTTTTCACTTCAAAGACCTCCACCAGACTATTATAGTTAACACGCTCTGAAGATTTTTGTGCCTTCTAGACTGGGTTGGAAACGAGCTATGAAGGCCTGTAAAGTGAGCTAGGGTGGAGAGTGCTAGAAGACGGCCAAGATGGTCCAACTCTCTGCTTCTCTAATCGGACAACTCACATTTCACCTAAATTCATTTTTACCCAGTCTTCGAGCTGGGAGGTCTAGGGAGATTTGCTTACGGCACAGTCCATTTCGATGCAAGCAACTCCTCACGTGATCGAGTTTCGTTTGTCTTGAAGTTCGTCATGGCATATACCCACTCTTGATAAGCCCTAACCGTTAAGCAATGGTAAAATGGTTCAGTGAAGCTCAGCAGCGGCCAGTTTCAATTCTTTTGAGGTCATGCCCTTCAAAACATCTCACTGAGAAAATCACAGCCTATAATTACCGTGTTGCTCGTATGACACACTGTATAGTATGTTTTCTAAAAATGGTTGGAAACGTTAGCATCAAATCTAGTGAATGTGAGTGTATCGTATGTGGTTAGGCTCACACTCACATTCCTGAGAATCCCTACTACTTCAGATCAAACAAGGAAGAGCATTAGAAATTGCTGTTTTTTCATAAATACCTGCATTAAGGCTTCACCAAACGGTCCTCGCTCCCTGTTCGACAATTCGTTAGCGACTCTGCAACATAGCTTTTCCTGCAGTGTTTGGAAACTTTTATACCAACTTTGGATTATGTAAGAGTTGCAAGAAGGAATACGGCTTCGCGTACATTCGCTCCTTTGTAGCATATTCCAGTTAGAAAATACAAAAGAGTAGGTCGTCGGGTAGTGCGAGATAGTTCAAGTGGAATTAATCATCACACGTTGTACTACTACTGGAACTCTCGATCCGCACAAAACTTCCAAAGTACTCCAACAGTAAAATAGAGATATCTCGTTGAATTAAACCTTGGGATATGAGGGAGTAACTTCTTAAATGGAACACAAAAGCAATGATAATAATAAATACTTTTTGCCAGTTTCAGGGTGGGTAGGAAATTTGAGGTGACCAAGGTTTTGCAGTGGGAAAATCCAAGAAGATCTGAGGAAAGCGAGGACTAGGAAAAAAGAAGTATTGGAAAATGAATGTGCGATCAGCAGCAACTCCGTCTGAGTTGAGAGAGAGGATCAGGGAGGAATGCATGAAGAATTAGTATTCTCAGCAGTCATAGGATAGATTTGGTCAAGAATGTTGCTTTGAAAAACAGAAACGTTATCGGTATCGCTCACATATCCTACTTGGTAAAGCGCTTCGTCTGTCGTCTGTCGTTATGTATGTCTGTCACGAAATTCCCTAGCTCCTTTAGATCTGCCCGGAGAGACCTCGTCAAGCGTGGGATGGGTGGGTCATGTCCCGAGAAGTATAAAGCACACATCAGCTTGGCGGAGCCCCGCCCACACTGGGCGTGGGTGCATCGAAATGAGCTGTACTGAGGACTATGATTTCAAATTTAGTCACAAGACGGCTTCAAAACTGGGGTGTAAAGGTGTAGAGGTCTGCATTGGTAAGTTAGATCGAACTGGGGAGACCCACCCCCGATGGGTGGGGCGTTCTCCAAAAATGCAATGCTTTATGAAAACATTTTGGAAAATCATAACCCTGTCCCCGTGGACCTAGAAAGTCCACAATGGGAAGGGTTTGAGCAGAAATTCGTCACTCCTGTCTCCACCTAGAAAGTTCAAACTTGGTAAGAGTGCAGGCGACAGGATGGGAACACTTATGGTGATGGCAGGACAAGACTCCGCCCACAGGGAGCGGGGTTTGAGCTTAAACTCATAAATCCTGTTCCAGTGGAACTAGAGCGTTCAAATTTTGTAGGAGCACAGGTGGCAGGATGGGAACACTTATGGTGGGTGGCAGGACCAGACTCCGCCCACAGGGGGCGAGGTTTGAACGGAAACTCATAAATCCGATAAAGGTCTATAATGAAAGTCAGCTCATGTGGCTCCGTCCCTCATGGCTAGAGCCCCTAGCGCACGAGATAGCGTGCATAGCCGCCTGGTGAGCTTAATAAATAGGAAGAATATGACTGCGAAGGCCAAGATATGCCTGACTTCTGCAATAGTATAGAAGTTATGCATATCTTGACCTTTGGAAACTGCATAATCCCAAATGAGTCGTTTCCATTAATATGTTAAGCGCATCACTTATTGACGATTTGCCTCTTTTTCATAGTCAAAGACCATCATGATGAAAGCTTTTGAGAAGAACGATGGAAGAAGAGACTTCATGGTTTGTGTTTCTCAGTGCCGAATAGAGGCCTTTACGTGAATGAAATGAAAAGTGGTCTGCTACCTATAAACCAAAAAGAAAAGGAAAGGGTGAACGAAGGAATCGTACTTCAACTTATTGATTGAAGTGGCTATGTCACAATGAAAAAACTTAGGTACCTACTACGAGAATCGAAAAGACTTTTAAGATTTGACAGCCAGACATCAGTTTAGCTATTCAAAACGGTTGCGCTAGCATAGATTTTACCACTAATGGCTGAAGTGACACTTTTCTTGCTCGCCGGAAATGCTTAAGTAGATTCTACAGAAGGAGGAAACACAAGCCGATCTGCTTTTGGAGAATTTACTACATACCGTGGGATCTATGTTGTTGGTTCCTTGAGGAAAATTTTTTACTGGTTCCTCCTGCACGACCGCCAGCACAACTTATTGAACTTATCCATACAAATTAAATTTTTTGAATGCGACGTCACGAAGAGGACAAATTCGACGCTAGTCGAGGATTCACAAACTCAGCTCCATCTCATTTTACACCTACGAAGCTAAATAGAAGATGAACCGTTCAGATAAGATGGCCAGCCATGTAAGAATTTGTAGCTAGATAAAGAAAAAGTACGTTTGCATTTGTCTTCGCCACGTATCGATCTTCGACAGCGATTTCGAGAGTTCCAAAATGGATTCCTGCAATCTTTCACGAAGCTCATCTGTCTCGCGTTCAATGAGCACGTGGGCATGTCCCTGAAATGCACACAACTACAAAAGCATAGTGAACGATTAAAATAGGACTGTAGAGCAGAAATAAGCATAATTGACGCTCTGTAAGCAGATTCCAGAATCGAGAAAGAAGCGCGTTTGTTGCGCAACGCATTCAACTGTTCGTGAGTGTATAACAAACTGATCAGGTAGCCAGCTATGGAGCAAAAGCTTGGTTTGACCCTTGCAGAAGGGTTCGTGCCCATGTTGGAGCAACTGGTTGTAGAGCGCAATGCACAGTATTAGACTAGTTCGATAGACTAGTTCGATTTCGCACTTCGAACATTTTTATTCATCTCCAACTATACTGATCCGAAACAAGCCAATTGTCCTTATTTTCATTTCATTTTCACTCACCAAAATTTCTGCGTACGTGTGTAGGCCACTGTTCAATTATTATGGTGTTACCAACTGTTTTTCCAAGCAGCCAAGGTGAAATGGGGTCTTATCTAAAAATATAGGCGACTCTCCGGCGCGTGTCGCGTGCTTGGCTCTAGACCCATTGAAGCCTTGAACGAACTTATGTATGAAACTTTGAATGGTGAACAGCCATTACAGCAGCCACAGCGAAAACATTACTTAAGCACTCAGCGCGAACCAGAATAAAACCACAACGCCGCTTTATGTGAGAGAGAGAAGCGAACAGTACGCCTGTTTATTACCTAATCACCAAAACTGCCTCGATCTCTGCTTGCTTGGTTACTGCGGAAAAACAAAAATCAAGATCAACTTCTTTGATTGCTGATACACCAATTTACGGTATCGCAGCATCAGCCACGACAAATGATTCAAAACATTCTGACTGTGCTTTGATATCAAGTATGAATTTCGTCTTGATAGATAATATTGGGTTGTTAGGATACAAACGAGAATTCCGACTCATACTCTGATACATAACTAAATTTTTATACCATGTCTTCATTTCAAACAATGTCAGAAGCCTATTCGAGATTAAGGATTTACCTCATAGATCAACAATTTATGTCACACATTCGAAATATGAGTACCTCCGAAGTGTTTTGATCTTAATAAACGCAAAATTCTTAAACGTGCACAGCTGATCATCTTATTACTTGTCTTTGATATGTTTCTATTTTTCCGTTTATGCAGGTAGGAATGATGTTCTACCGTGTCTCGTCCATGGCACCGCGCCGCCGCAGACTCCGCCATTTACACAAGACGACCTCATTATATCCACCGCATTCTTTTTAGCTTACCGATTGCTACCGAACTATGATTGACTTACAATTAGTGAGCACCTTTCAGAAAAGTATCTCTACTGTAGAGTGCTTTTTCATTTCACTTGGAGAACTCTGCTCGCTTAAAGGCACGGTTCACGATAAAGATGGTTACTGAGCTTTCCCTAGGAATACTCAGTGGCCTCCAAGGAAAATAAAAAGGACCCTCTCGCGCCCAAAAACTCGACGGTTAGGGCATAGCGGAAGCCCTGTCCCCGGCTCGCGCGGCCTTCCCGCCCCTCGACCGGTGTCACGTCAGACGAGTGTCGAGGCGATACAGGTTGCAAATTCTCGCTCTGGGAGCCAATCACAACCAGCTGATCGCCGAGTAATTAGACGATGTTTTCCTCCTATTCTTTTGTTCTCTGTTACTCTTTTTGCTATTGCGATCCCTATGCGATCCGATCAAGAGGCTGAGAAAGATGGGCTGCTTTTGCTGTTACTAGTGTTTCCTTTGTTAACCTATGCTTAAGAGCGAATGAATTTTTGCTTACCGTTCGCACCAGGACCCACACGTACGCAACGACATAAATTGTATAGCTCGTCCGAATGTCCCATTCCTCTCCATTTTTCTGGTCCCACTCTTGTCCAGCCCCCTTTTTATCACCTTCTCGAGGTCTTTTTTCACTTTGGAAGCACCGCTTCACGCAGTTTATTCTCCTTCGTACCCGATTTGTACCATCACCTTACTACTAAGCACGCCAAGGGAAAAACGCGGGTGTAGCGGCTCGAAATATCAGCAATCTATTCGATGCTAGCGCTCACCGATCAACGATCAACAATCGGTTAGATCGCTTCATTGCAGGAGCTAGCCTTCGAAGTAACGCAAGCATCGTCCCTGATTTAATGGAGGTTGAAGGAATCCATCAACTAGGAGTTGCTAAACGCAATCTGGATGGACACACTATCGCATACCCCTATTATCACCTTTATTTGATCAACGGGTTAAGAGAAGGACGTTCAAAACCGTAAATCAGGTTCCTACAGAGGGGCATAGCACGTCGAAAATTCGCTTTAGATACACGTCAAAAGTTCACCGATCCCGCTTGGCTCCAGATTGTTCACCAGTGGTATTCCCGGGAAGTTGTCCCTTTTCATGGCCATGTGCTCGACCTTCTTAAGTGTTCTCTAAGGGGAAAAAGTTCGTAACTTAACATGATCTGAAAGCAGCAGTTAATGGTTTCTTTGAGTCATAGGTCCTTTAATTCTGGACAAAAGGCATCAGTGAGTCGCTCAAAAGATAAGAGAAGGCTGTTTACTTCTTTTATAAATATATTTCCGAAAATTGATTGATATGAAAAATTTCGGAAGTGATTTGAAAAAGGTCTCCGAATTGTCGCAGGACTTTTTTGCCATTCTAGTACGTACATATATAAATATACACATATATACATACATACCTAACCAAGGAGGGGTAGTCTACTTACCGTGGGACTTTGAATGGAGACCCAGATGCATCGATAGAATTCTGAACGCTCTTTACGAAAATGGAAATTAAAACTGCAAAATGGTTCTCCTTAAAAAATATTGGGGCTGGAAATTTGCTTGACGGTAGCATTATTTGGATAAGCGAAGTCGTCGCTTCTGTATCATGTGCCTACGTGGCTTCGTGGTAGTGGTCTAGCTTCATAGGCGTACGTCGCGGGCTTGCTTCCCGCCATCGTCGACATTTTTGCAACTTGTTTTTTCGTTTCATTAAAGATTCTATAAATATTTTCTGACATTTGTTTAGGTTAACGCCTTATTTCTGCTTTTATTTT